>VDFB02322940.1:0-32106 GCA_007258455.2 Sequoia sempervirens
TTTTCACATTCGACACATATGCATATGCCTCACAACCAAGACTCGAATATATGTCGAGGGCTTCTTGCAGACCATGCTTCCAAGGTTTTTCTCCAAGCAAGAGTAGAATTTGGGGCAATTAGTCAAGTAACATCGTGGCATTGGCCTCGACCGAACTTCTCCTCAATCGGCTACTAAGCATGTATTGCTCTCTCCAATCCTTTGTCCTATTGAACCTTTCTACAACTCCATTCTGCTGTGGAGTATAAGGTGTAGTCTTGTGTCTTTTAATTCCATGGTCTTTACAATATCTTTCAAATTCATCAGAACATAATTCACCACCATTATCAGTCCTTAAGCATTTTATTTTTCTACCAGTTTGATTTTCAACAAGGTTCTTAAATTCCTTAAATCGACTGAACACTTCTGATTTACTTTTCAAAAAATAAACAAATGATTTTCTTGAATAATCAACAATAAACGACACATAGTATCTTGACTTAGACAAAGAAGGAACATTTACTGGACCAAACACATCCGAATGAATATAATCTAGCAAACTAGAAGATTTATGAGGACTGTCATAAAATGAAAAATAGTGCTACTTTCCATATATACAATGTTCACATAAATCAAATTCCAGATTACAATCTTCAAGCCCCTCAACCATATTTTTGTTTTTCAAGGTTTTTAAACCTTTTTCTCCTAGGTGGCCTAACCTATGATTCCAAAGCATAGTCTTCTCTGCAGGAAGTTATACTTCCATATAGTTTACATAATTAGGGATATTTCCCTCTTTACCTCCATGAGCAGCTTTCAGTGACTTTGAAGAGACACTGTTACATTGAACAGCTTGTGCATCCAGCTTGTACAGGGTACCAATTCGAGTGCCTCTAGCCAGCACTATTGAACCTCTAGTCATCTTGCAGCCATTTCCAGAGAGCATGACTTGCACTCCGATATCATTCAGCTTACTAACATACAATAGATTTCGAGCCAGACTTGGTATGTGCATAACATCATTGATCCCCTTCACTCTGCCATCAGGGAATTGGATTTTGAATCTTCCACGACCAACAATCTCCAAATTTGAATCACTTGCTAAGTACACCTTTCCACCATCATATTCTTCATACTTCATGAACCATTCTCTATGAGATGTCATGTGGAAAAATGCTCTAGAATCAATCAGCCAGACATCATCTGATGCCTGTGTAGCCAAGGCTGTAATGAAGGCATCTGCATCACTATGAGAAGAGTCATTATCAGAAGAATACTTCTTCTTCTTCTTCTTCTCCTCTTTACAATCCTTTTGGACATGACCAGGTTGCCCACAGTTCTAGCATTTCACCTTGGAATTCTTGCCAGGAGACTTTGATCTCCCCTCTTATTTTGATTTGGACTTCTTGTCCTTCTTCTTGCCTTTCTCTTTCGGTCTTCCTCTGATAGCAAGAGCTTCCTTCGCCATCTCAGAAGATTTCCTTCTCATCTCTTTTGATAGCAAAGAACCAACAACATCTTCCATCTTGAAATTGGATGTTGTACTCCCAATAGCCATCACTAGATGATCCCATGAGTCTGGAAAAGAACATAGTAGAAGCATACAACGATCCTCTTCATCAATTTTTACACCAACAGATGTCAATTGAGCAATCAACATATTAAATGTGTTCAAATGATCAGCTACAGACCCTCCTTCCTGCATTCTCAAAGAATACAACTTCTTCCTTAGGAACAGTTTATTCACCAAGGACTTCCCCTAATAAATAGACGCCAGTCTCTTCCATAAAGAAGAGGCAGTCTTCTCCTCATTCACATTTAGAAGAACTGAGTCTGCCAAACAGAGCCTTATCAGCCCCTTAGACTTCCTATCTGCAAGGTCTCAATCCTCTTGCTTCATGCCTATAGGTTTAGTTCCAGACACTGCAAGCCACATATCACGATCAACTAGAAGACCCTCCATCTTGAGTTTCCACAACTCAAAGTTACTTCCATTGAATTCCTCTATTTCAAGCTTACCAGACGTGCTAGCCATCTCAACCTGTAATCAGAAATAACAAACTCTACAAGACTTCCACTGAACAGAATTGACACAAAAAACCCAACATACCCACAAGGATAACACAATTGGCCAGGCTCTGATACCACTTGTAAGGAAAATCAGATGCGGAAATGACTCTCCTAACATCAATACCTCAGAGAAGAATGCAGATATACTTTTAATTTTTAAATTACAGTCCAATTAAGATGCACCATGAAACAGATAACATAAACAGAGTATTTGACAATCACACATGAACACCAGATATATGTGGGAAAACCCTTACAGGAGAAAAACCCACCACACCAAGAGAAGTCACTTTATATTACAGTAATAAAGATTACATACAAGTTTCAGACTTATCTTTCTGATGTCTATATACAACAGCATTCACCATGAACAAACTTGTACAGGAACTTCTAGTTATAGTCTACACAGAATAGAATTCATTTACTGATCATACAACAAACTGTCGATTCAACCAACCACCATCGAACCCCCAAGCGTCTATAACTACAAACTATATCCATGGTGTTCCCTGACTGTCGAACTTCCTCACAGAACCGTCACAATGAATAGACTTCCAACTATTCAGATTCGGCTTCTCCTATTGGTCCACAAGACTCCACATAGGACGGTCAAAATAGTCAGAAGAAACCACACTATGTTGGCATCTCAGTGAGACACTAACAGTGTCTCACCGATGCCACATAACCTTCACATCGACATCACCAAGAGTTACCGTAGTCATCAAGATATTCCAACGAGCTTCATATGTTACACTGAGCCACCAAAGATTCGGCGAGACTTATCACTTTCACCAGGAGATCATACCGAGATCCATATGTTATACCGATGCTAGTGTTCTTATCGGCCAGACAATCATCTTTCACTAAGACCATATACCAAGCTCCAAAGAGTAGTTGCCAAGACTTTTTTCTATCGCCGAGAGATCTTATCGAACTCCAAGACTTACCCCGAGGCTCCAACATAAAGTACTGTCGGCAAGACATGTTAACTTTGCCAAGAGTTCTTATCGAACAAATATATGTTACACCGATGACCATCATTCGACAAGACCTATACCGAAAGCATCTCATTATTGACAAGACATTTCATTCTCACTGAGACATCTCTTCGAAACCCTTTGTGTTACACCGATGACTAACACTTGAGCCCCCATCGGTGAGACATTTCAATGTCACTGGGACATCTTATCGAAACCATTGTGCTATCCCGAAGACCTCAATGCAAATCATGTCGGTGAGACTTTCATTCATCGGTAAGACTTCTTACCGATAGACCACAAGATACGCCGAAGAGTATAACATGTAACATATTGTCGGTGAGACACTTATCAATCACTAAGAGTTCTTAGCGAACCCTTAATGCTACCCCGATGATTCCAAGTGTGTCCTTGTCGACAAGACCTTCAAATGTCGCTCAGACTTCTTCCTGAGTGTTGAAGTCACTCTGAAGCCACCAGTTGTTGTGAGTCTCCCCGAAGCCTGATTGAATGGCCTGTCGGCCAGAGGTCTCCACGCGGTAAGAGGTCGCAATGATAGATTCTTTTCACAGCGATAGACTCCAAAATGTTAACCATTTGGCGAGACTCCTACAAGGTCACAACAACCTGAACAATACATGGTGCTACCAATCTGCTAGTCGGCCAGACAAGATAGATGTCATACTGACTTGGCTCTAATGGAGGTTTCAGCCTGTATTGTTTGAGGCATACATTTCCAACAATCCATACAATACATCATAGTGCTACATGGAGTAAATTAGCAATGCCATAATAACTCTCACATTCACATTCACTATTATTAAGTGGTAAATCACCTTACTACACACATATGTTAACCACATTTATTTCCTATACACAGTGCAATATTATTACAATGTTTACTCAAGACAAGGTATGCAACATTATCATTTCAACATACATTTAACATTTTGTATTTATCATTAACATGCCAATGGTTTCACTATTCCCTTTTTCTCTAAACTTTTACTTAATGCAGAATGATTTCTTATTCAAATTCATACATGTTTCATAATTATGAATGCAACTTGGGGACTTGGGTCCTTTACTAAAGTTTGATCTAATAAAAAAAAACTTCATGAATGCATAAACATTTGCTCATAAGAGACAAGCATACCATGGATTTCAATACACCAAACATTCAAAGATAGGCATTTTCGTTAAACCAATGAGAAGAGAGAGATTTACAATTCTAACATAGGCACGAATGCAAACATGGTCTTATCATCACACAAACACTTCCACACAAATGCATCAATTATGCGAGAGCATGCAATAATTTCTATGAGCTAACAACATGATCATTCATTTTCTATTACCATATTTATAATCTCAATACAATATAACATGTAAAAGCAACTCCAAAACCACATAGGATCAATCAAGCAATCATTAACACAAGGAGGTAAAGTACAAGAAGACATGCGCCAAAAACTTGCATGGTGATGAAAAACAACAAGAATTAAGAAGAGAATACATACAAAAGGAACTTCTTGGAAAGCTTGAGGGTCTAACTAACCCTCACAAAAGCATTCTTCAACAAGACATGCAAGGGGCAAGAAACAACAACACTTATTTCCATCCACCACACACAACACCCAAGAAAGTATCAACCATAAGTAGGGATCCTAGTGCTGCAACATGGACTCCACCTCTATCTCTGCCTCTGGCTTTGCCCCTAGGAGGCATCCTAAAGGAAACAAGGAACACATCAAATAGATCATCACAAGGATGGTCTATACACCATACTAAGGCATGAACATTAATCAACAAGACTATGAAAAACAATATAACAAGCTCATGCCACACACACAAAACACAACATAACATAGAAGGCTCAAGTACGCCAGAGCTCCCAGTGTGTGAACATGGGCTCTGATACCAAATGTAACATCCCGTTGCGCAACCTTGAATGGTAAGAGCCAAAAGAGGACAAGATACTTTCTTCTTCTTTTTTAAACATAAAGAATAACTTACGCATAAAGTGGTTGCCAATATGATATATCGACAACAAACATGGCCAAACATGGCTAAATGCAAAACCCAAAAGAGAGGACTAGTTTACCCTCCCAAGAAAATCCGATCTGGAACAAACAGGATAGCTCTAGAAATTTTTGCTTCGGTGCTCCAAAATTATCTGCACAGGTGCTCCAAAATTATCTTTGACAGTGCTCCAGAAATCTCTACACTAGAACTTTTTGTGCCGGTGCTCTGGAAATCTCAGTTGTAACATCATAGAACACATACAAAAAGTTTTGATGCACCAAAATATTAACAACACAGAGCAACAACAGAAAGTGGTGATGCGTCGAAACTTTAGCAACAACAACACAGAGCAACAAGTAGAAAGCAGCAATGCACCAGAACTATAGCAGACTATTGCATGAAGGAAATACACAGCCAAAGCTCTGATTTTTGCATGAATTTTTTTAAAAGAAATGTCAAAATAATCATCATAGTACAAGCGATTCTGATACCAACACTAGAACCCGTAAGACAAATATTAAACATCACATTTCTTCTCATTAATTTATGATTACATCTTCTCTCTCAAGAGAGTACAATATACATGAAAAAGATTAACACGAGTACAATGGCATAGCTATGAATAAGATACATCAATTGATAAGATAAGTACAAGAGAGATCAGCTCCAACTGGTGCTCCAATAACCTTCACACCAGTCCCCAATAGCAGTGGAAATGCCTCCCTACCACGTGGACTCAAAAGATACCACCCCACCATGCTCGGAGGTAGTCACAAGGCCCAAACAGAAATAACAAGGCGAGGGAAACATAAGACCAACACTCACATTAGACACAGAGCAAACATGGAATACAATGCATAAAAGCCAATATTACAACATGAAGATGCTCATACAATAACATCTTGGGTACTACTCATGAATCCTAAGGTATAAGGTACTAGAGTACTGATCGGATGGAGTGTCATCATGTGTGCTCGAAGGAGTGGCACCACATGGAAACAAGTACACCTCTCATACAAATGAGGAGACTCAATCATGCCCATATCAACGCCCTACAGATGAATAGGCCTTCTCTTTTAACCAAATGAGGAATCCGTAACAAATATGAAACAAAGAAAAAGCCACTAAAATCCATCATTAAAACCATTTAACACAGCCAAGCAACATTGTTGTGAAATCATTTAAATAGTTGATCTCATACACTCACAAGTAGATCAAATACATTCAAGCATTCACCATTAACTTCATAAGAAAAAACCAATTATATAATCAATATTACCTCATTAAATCATCTCCCAAAACCACTTTTAAAAAAAAAAAAAACTACTAAGTAACGGAGGCACAAAACATAGGTTCCAGTTGCAGCTGAAAGGAATGAAAAGAGGGCAGAAAAATTTCATAAAAATTCAAAGTGCCCAGATTAAAAATATAAGTTTGACTTAGTTTAGATTTTGATGTTTCCAGTTGGATTCCACCTTTGGTTTCCAAGTTTATGAAAAAAAGCAAGGTGTTGTTCTGAAAAACGTCATTTTTAGCCAAGTTGGGCAAACACATGAAAAATGAAAGTGTCCGGATTAAAAATCGGACAATGTCCCAGTTGAGATATGGGCGTTTTTACATGGAATCCAATTTTATTTTGCATTTTAAATAGGCAGTTAAAGAGTAGCAAAAAAAATATTTTTTTAACAAGTAGGCTCAAATTTTACCAAAAATGAAAGTGTCCATAATTGAAATCTGATAAAGACCCAGTTGAGATATGGGCATTTCTACATGGATTCCATCTTTATTTTGCATTTTTAGCAGGAGTTAATGAGCAGCAACGTAAAAACATTTTTTTTTTTTACAAGTTGGGCAAAAACTTTTAAAAAAAAGAATTAAAAATGCCCAGAAATCTATTTTTCTAGCAACCTATTTTAGATTTAACTATTTCTAAATGAATTCCATCTTTGTTTCATAGTTTAGGACAAGAGAATGGATCTATTTTGGAACAAACATTGACAATGAAACAAGCTAGAAATGCACAATCAAGTCTGCCATAAAGAAAACTACAGGGTGGCCAATCAAATCCAAAACAAACATTACCCATCCCCAAAATATTCACAAAATAGAATAGAAGAATAAACGTATCATAAGGAAATGCAAAGCTTACCATTCCCAAGCTAAATCACATTCAATACCACCAAAAATTCAATGGATTCAAGAACTATAGAAAAATACCTCAATGTTGCCCCAAAACATAAATGAAAGAATGCTCTATGTGGAAGGCACGACCGGATTCCAAAATAGGAAAGCAAGGAGGAAATGTCATGCCGAATTCAAGAATCCAATACCCATAAATTTCTTCTTGGAAAAACTCCATGTTCCTTCCCAAACTCAGCTACCCAAATCGTGGGGTTTTCTCCTCTTTCCCCAAACAGAAATTTTCTTCTCCAAAAAGATGACTCTCCCTAAAAAAAAAATGAATATAAGTATATATATCAAAGACAAGGCCACCCCTTTTTTTTCCTTTTAAATAAACTCCTCAACATAATAAAATGAAATAATTTTTTTTATTAAATAAGCTATTAATGCTCTCCAAAGCAATTAATTAAAATCACAAAATATACAATATTCTTTATTTCATATAAAAATAATAATTTAAATTCAAACATTAAAATACACAAAGCCCCCAAATAAAATTTAAATAAGACTATGAGAGCTCACAAAATAAATTAATAAAATTATTTAAAAATTTCCAAATGAAATATATCATTATCTCGAATGATAAAAAAAAATCATTTAAAATAACATATTTAAAATCTCATGGATATAACCATTCAAATCTCCCATCAATAAAACACTATAAAATCCCATATATGAAATCACGAAAAAGATGTCAAAGAAACCACATCATAACACCAACAACCAAAATAAATAGTCACGTAACGGATTAATGGAAACCATAACAAAATACCTCAACAAGACATACTGGTAAACCACATACGATTGAAAGGTGCTTCAGACATTATCGTTAGGTAATTGGACGGTAAGACAACATAGAAACACTACACTAATAAGGTACAGTTGAAAAGGTAGGGGATGTTTGGCCTATGACTACCTCTAGTAACCACCATCAGGGAATATGAGTATGCTCAGGCTTGTGGATCTAGGCGGAGTCGATACTTAGTACCTGCACCACTCCAATTACATGTCAAAGTATATATTCATATAACATATATGATATAGTCAAAGCAACATCAATCATCAGGAAGAGGGTCATGATATTGAAAGCCTCTCAAATATGAGTGTTATGACATCATCCCTTTCCTATCCATAATCGTACATAAGCAATGATAACAGTATATAAACATATAATCATGTAATTCAGAATAATAACTAATCATCAATGTCTAATCTCATTATAACAACATTTAACAGTTAGAATACCAAACCAAAATAAAAATGATATCTTACCCAGACTGGAGTTAGAGAGGTGTTACACAAGCTTTCTTCTATCCACTTGCTTTACTCTATTTGTTAGGGATACAAGCCAATTTTTATTATGGTAGATTATAGTGAGAAATCATCTCCTACATAGTTTCTTTCATATTCATTTCTAGGCTACCCCATCCCTTCTATGTAGCCACTCTAATGTCTAATTAAACTAGTGATATAGAGTATGCACATGGATCAGAGGACCTGAGGATCTCTAACTAAGTAGTTCATCATTCATACGAGGGGTACATTAAATTATCAACCAGAGAGTCATGAAAATTCAGATAGTGTTGGAAAATTATATGCATTCATAGATTCTAGACATCCTACATCAATTAAGTATAGGAAAATAAACATGTGCAAATATAGTAAAAGCTATAAACTAGAATAAACTACTAATTCACAAAAAAGGTGAAAAAATGTAAACAAATACCTTCTGCTATGGGTATCTAATGTTGAAGACTGTAATTGTTAACTATTAAACTATAGTGTCCTAACCTAGCTAATTTCTTTGGAGTATGAAACAAAACATTAAGCTACAAAATCCAACTCATGAATTGCATGTTCACATGCATTTAAAATCATATAACTGAAAACAACCAATTGAATTCACAATACATTATCTACTTTAACAACTAAAACTAAATTGGTTCAACAGTACCTCAAGCGGCCCTTGCTTGAGCTACTGCTTCCATAGGATTTTATCAAACACTCACTTACTCAGAAAATCATGATATCAAAGTAATTCTCTTTATTGCATCCTAACATCAAAATTCTACACAAAATCTAACAAGAATTTGTTAAAGATATTTGTTCAAATAACGCAAATTCTATTTATAACACGAATGCTAAACTAATTCTATAGTAATACTAGTAACTAGATCTCCTCCTTGACAAAAGATCTTGCTATATAGGGTCTGTGAGGAGTTTCATTATTCATGGACTAAAAACAAACTTATAAAATAAATGTCAACTCTTCATCAAGGATAGGAAGGGGACTTAGTTTTGAAACAATAAATAATAAATGCTTGAAATAGGAGTAGAAAAACCAAATATGAACTATACGTATAAAAAATTAACTGCTCATAACAGAAACACATTCAAAAGAATAGTTTTGTCATAACTCAACCCCATTGCAATTAGACTCCTTCTCCTTGTCTCATTGGCAGGTAAGATCAATATTAGGTGAATCAAAAACTGATCGGTAAATGATTACCTTTGTTTCCTCTAAAAGTGTCGTGCCTCGTTTAGTTGACTTTCTCCTCTACAACAATTTGCAATCCTTATGCCACAAGATGAGAAACCTATTTTTGCGGGTTGAAAATTCTTCTTGTTGCAAGTGTTAGTCTTATTCCTAAGGCATTCTCATTTTTAACAATTTTGGCAGAATTCTTGGCATGGTGGCACTCCCATTGGGTACTTATAATAATCATCGCACGGAGGCAGAGGTTGCATTCATGAGTGTCAGATATGCTATTAGCAAGGGGTTTTCCAAATTTTGGGTGGAAAGTGATTCTATGAATATAATAAAATATTTGTGTGGTACTCATCCCCCGAGTTGGAACGTGGATCGGCTAATTAAGGATATAGTAATGATGTTGCAATCTTGTGATGAGACTTGTGTCTCTCACATTTATCAGGAAGGAAACTCTCTTGTCGATTTTTTTCCAATTTTCCTATCAGCCTTAGTGAATTTTGCTCATGGGGGGAAGGGTCGATCATTCCTGAGGATGCTAGAAACATTTTAAGAAATGATGGAGTTGGATAAGTTGTTGTGGCTTTTATGGCCTTGTACTTATTCCCATTTGGCACGCTTTTTGGGTGTTTTATGGGCTGTGTGCTTTTTTCTGGATAGCTTTCACCAGGGTTTTGTGTGTTCTATCTAGGCTACCATGGGTGGTGATAGAAGCAAAGTTGAGCCACATTCATGTGGTGATATTTAGAGGAAGAAGAAGCTAGAAGCTATGGAACATTCTTCATCATGGAAATTTCACTCCATTTCTGAAGAGATTACATGGTCATGACCCTAATGCCTTGGCCAAGTTTGTCTCGCTTTGGCATAACCGCAAGCTGGTGTTAAAAGGGATGGAGGTGTAGGTGAATGAAGACCTTATTGCCACCATTACTGGCATGCCAACTGTGGGAAGGAAATTTTTTAAAGATAAAAAGAGTAATGAAGAAGCGATGACCCAATTTTTTAAGGATGATGAGCCGAAGAATTTGGTCAAGTTGGAGAACTGGGGCTATGATAGAACCTCCCTCAAGAAAATTTGGGTTAGGGTTGCGGAGGTGATGATACATTACGTGATGCTAGAAGGGAGATTTAAGGCTCTGCTTGGTCACCACTTCACTCTCTTGAATCACTTCAGGCATGGTTTATTTATTTCTTTTCCCTTTTTCAGTTTGTCTTCTTTGGAATCCTCGGTGTATGCTCATCTGAAGAATAGGAGGGCCTTTGTCCTCCATGAAGGGATTATTTTGCTTATTATGGAGCATGTCCAATCTTTAACCCCAGTTCAGACCATCAAAGGAAAGGAAGAGGTTTTTGATGCTTTATCAAGGTTGTCGGATTCAAAATCCTCGTTGGAGGAGGAGGATGAATGGGATGAGTATGAGGAAGTTGCTTGACATGCGACCGTGGCTTCATCTTCCAAGAAAAGGAAGGTGGTGGGTTCTAAGAGTAATAGGGTGCCTAAGAGGCTGGCCTCTTCTGGGAGTGATGACATGGAGGTTGGGTTGGATGGGTCCTCTCCCAAGGATGCGAAATTGGCTATTGGTAAAGGTGTTGTTGGTGGGGCTCTTGAGGTTGGGGCCCAGGTCAATATTGGGTCGGTTGAGAAACTGAGAAGATTGTTGAAGAGATTGGCCAATTTCAAGAAGAAGGCTTCTATTGTTATAGCCATAGACCCTAAGGAGATTGAGGAAGGTAAGGTTCCTACGAATAAAATGGTGATAGTGGAGGATTCTCCAGTTCATGACATGTCGAAGGTGTCCCTTGTGAAGGAGGTTGAGGATCTGAATGTGGAGGAGGAGGAAAAGAAAAATGTTAATCCACCCTTGAAGATTGATCCTTCATCGGAGGATTTTTCGTACCTGGATGAGGATGATACTTATATGTTTTGCTTCTTGGACATCACAAGGGCTAGGGCTATGGGCACCTTCAAACTAGCCAAATGGACTGTCCAAGAATTTAATAAAATTAATATTAAGATAAGAGGCTTAAAGGTGAATATGGAGAATTCTCAGAAGGCCTTTGTGTCTGACATCCTCATTGATTGATTGGTGGAACTAGAAGGTTCGTTTAATGATTTCAAGGCTTTGTGTGATGAAAAAATGTAGGCCCTTAAGGCCAAGGTTGTCGATATTAATGGGGATATCAAAAAAATGTTGCAAGTTAGCCATACCTCAGTTAAGAATAGTGTTGAAGCCTTGGAAATTATTTTTAAGAAAATTGGGCAGCTCAGAGAAGATTAGGTTTTCTTCTTGAAGATCATGGAGAAAGAGAAAATGGCTAAGGGTAAGGGTAAAAAAACTGTGAAGGATGATGACAAGGTTCCTATTGGTAGAGGATCGATTGAATGGAAGAAAGCGTTCGATGCTGAAAAGAAGGAACTGCTAGATATGGTTGAAAAACATAAAAACCAATAGATTGAGGTGGCCAAAACTCTGAGTGGCCTTAACTAGTTTTTTGTTTCTTTATGTTTCTTTTTGGTGGATGTCTTTTGTTTTTTGTTTTGCTGGTGGGTGCCGCTAGTTGTTGATTGTCTTATTATATTCTAGCACCCGTGGTGGTTGGGTTTTTGGCTGTTGGGTTGTTGCTGGTAGACTTTTGATTACTTTTTGGAGCAACATTTTGTATTTGATGTAAAAAAAATTGGATCCCTTCAAAACTTGTTTTTCCCTTTTAATCAAAAAAATCATAATTTAAACATAAAATCCTATTAAATTTCATAAACATTCATGAATTCATACATACACATATAAACATAACATTTTTCCATTTCCACATGCTTAAGATTGCTTAAAATTATATAAAAGGTATAAAAGGTTTTAGCAATGTCTTGAAACTTAGCAAAAAGATATGATGAAAAGAATGAAACCGTAAAAGGAAAACTAGCCAATTATAGATCCCATCAACTTCAACCAACTTAACTCTTACCTCTACCATTCCATAGGCTATCACTTGTATCCTCCTCATTACCACACATTTTAACCAAACATGAAGAGTATAGGATATGTGATGTGAATGACTTATGTTCTAAGGAACCTACCATGATGCCTTGTTTTCCATATCTATTATAGGATAACATGTTTATTTGGCTTTGTGAGATCCTAAATATACTTAGCATTCAACATCCACCTCACTCTTTCATTTCTACCATCACACACATTTTACCCATTTCATATCATATAGCCCAACCTTTCACACCTTATTTTATATTATACCACCTCCATCCATATTTCATCCTAGATACACATATCCTTACAAGAAACCTTTCAATCTACACATTATTGACAAAATCTCTTCTCCATTACTACTACACACCTCAAGTTCCCACTTCATGTCCTATAGCCAAACCCTAGAATCCTCCTAATTTACCCTATATTCCAGTTACCTCTCCTAATCCCATCCCATTAACCTTTAATATTTCACCCTATTCTCCATTATCTCATTGTATCTCATCCCATTAATCTCTACTAGTCCATAATATATTCTATTATCCCCTTCTATATACATCCTATTACTATCTCTTATTTCACCCTATGTTCCATTATCCCCTCTTGGTCTCGTCCTATTATCTTCTCCTAATTCGGTCTATGTTCCTTTATTCCCGCCTAATCCCATCACATTAACACCCAATAGTTCACCTTATGTTTCATGATCCCCTCCTAACCCATCCCACTAATCTCTTCTAGTCCATCCTATGCTACATTATCCCTTTCTACTCCCATCCCATTGTACCTAGAACTCTTATTTCACCCTCATTTCCATTATTCCCTCTTGGTCTTTCCCCTTTATCCCTTCTACATTATACCACCTCCCTCCACATTTTATGATATAAATATACTCTTAGAAGAAGCCTTTCCTTTCACTCATTATTGACCAACTTTATTCTCTATTACTACTACACACCTCAAGAGCCCACTTAATGTCCTATAATCAAACCCTAGAACCCTCCTGATTCACCCTAATTTTTGTTATTCCATCCTAATCCAATCCCATTAACCTCTAATATTTCACCCCATGTTCTATTATCATGTCTTGGAATGTCCCATTAGTATCTACCAATCCATCCTTTGTTTTATTATTCCCTTTTGGTCTTGTCCTATTATCTTCTCCTAATTCACCCTATGTTAATTTGTTTCCTCCTAATCCTATCACTTGAACATCTAATATTTTATCCTATTTTATATGATCCCCTCCTCACCCATCCCACTAATCTCTACTAGTCCATCCTATGTTCCATTAGCCCCATTTACTCCATCCAATTGTACCATCTCTTATTTCAGCCTACGTTATGTTATCCCCTCTTGATCTTGTCCATTTATCCCTTTTATATTATACCACTTCCATCCATATTTCATCCTATGCACATACACTTACAAGAAACCTTTCATTCTATTCATTATTGACCAAATATCTTCTCCATTACTATACACAACTCAAGTCTCCACCTTATGTACAATAGTCAAACCCTAGACACTTCCTAATTCACCCTATGTTCCATTATTCCCTCCTAATCCCATCCCATTAGCTTCTAATAGTTCACCCTATATTTTATTATCCCATCATATCCCATCCCATTAATATCTACCAAATCATCCTATGTTCCATTATCCACTTCTATTATCATTCCATTACTTTCTTATTCACCCTATGTTCCTTTACTCCCTCTTAACCTCATCCCAACAATATCTAATAGATCACCTATTTTCCATGATCCCCTCTTGGCTCATCCCACTAATCTCTACTAGTCCATCATATGTTTCATTATCCCCTTCTACTAATGAAGATGAAATCATCAATTGAATTTTACCATATTTCAAATATAGTTGAACTAGGTATTCTAGATGCATTATTTAATAAAAAAAATAGTTTATAGTATTTTTATATCATTTATTGAATTAATGACTACTAAATGTATAATCCAATGTAAGGCATGTTTACACAATTATTACGAATGAAGATAATAAAGAAGGAATAAATTATTATTTGTGTCATTATGTTGAGGAAAAAAATTAAATTGGGAACCCCTATCATAGATGGAGAAGAAATTGGGTATCCTATAGGATCAATGGTTATTACTAGAACTTTTCTTAGAAGGTATCTAATGAATAAGTCTAATATTTGGTTGTTTGAGGACTTTGACACACAAAAAAAATATTCATTATTCTAACCTTATGGCATCAAATGTTCAATTGATCAAATATGGGGGTAGAAAATTGAATAAGAACTTATGGAAAGTTCGTGAGTTTTTCCATAAAGCAATAATCAACATCATAAAGAGTAGATAAAATATGCATGGTTCATTGGAATGAATTGGTGGAATGGCACAAAGGTTGTGCATAGTTTGTAAGTATGTCATGCACTTTTTAATTTATTTGATTTCAGTGTGCTATGCACTTCTTAATCTAGGTTTTTATTTTGAATATGTTGTGCACTTATTAATTTATTTGATTTAAGTATGTTATATAATTCTTAATACATGAATTCTATTTGAGCATGTTATTGAATTTTTAATATGTAGGTTAGTGGTGCCAAACAAGCTTCCACATTCTTGTGGTTGGTGTTGTTAGTAGAGAATTTTATATTCTTGAAGAAAAGATAATATTTTAATTTGATTGGTTGATTGGATCCCTAAGTGTCTTGGTTTTTCTAGTTGATCTAATGATTTTTGTTTGATATTCTTCTATCTCATCTCTATGTGAAATGAAACATCACAAAATTTCCAAGGTTATTTTGGCCCCCTCTTTAAAATATATCTAAATAGTTTTGAGAATGTCTTATTACATGTACATATCAATAGATTGCACAATCTTGTGTGAATTTGGTCTCAATATTATACCCTTTAATTATCCCCATATACACACATCCTCATGTATTTATATGTGCCTTATCCATTTGCCACACTAGGTATGTCATTGTTAAAGTTTCAATGCATTATGAAGGTTCATTCTTACAAGATATACACATATCCCATAATCAATCTTACTAAAGGCCATATGTCTTCAAGACCATACAAGAATGGAGATAATTTTTTATAGAGGGTTTCAAGAAGTCCATGGTTGTGACAATCATATTGGACTATTATTAGGCCATTTGAGAGCTCATAGGCTATCAAATCTCCATGAAAAAAGAGATTGGAAGTTGCCTTAGGGAGTTTGGAGAGATGACCAAGGGTTTGAAAGGAAATATAAACATTGGGTTGGGTGGGAGATTCTAGGGGAGACCTTGTTTTGTTCCACAAGTGTGTCAATCCCTTAGGGCTTTATAGTTCCAACAAGGTCTTTTAAGAGTCTTGAGAGCAAAAAACTACCAATCTATGATGGTATAGTTCTTGGAGTATGTGGGGCCTATGAAATTTTTCTAGTCCTAAAACTGGATATGAGGTCACTTAAAAATAACATCTCTTTATTTTTGTCAAATCCACACCATTTGACTATGATAAGGTCAAACACATTCTTGCAAAAAGCATCATTTGAGAGAAATGTAAAGGTGTCAATATGCATATTTTCTATTCTACATGTCATAAGATTGAATAAAATACCCTAAAATATTAGGATGGGCAAGTGAATTATAGGGAATATCCCATTTTGTTCCCCATGTGTGTTGATCTCTTTGGGCTAAAGAGTTCTATCAAGGTCTCTTAAGATCCCTAAGAGAAAAAAGCTACCAATAAATGATGGGGTAGTTCTCAGAGTTTATGGGGCCTATGAACATTTTTTCCAGAAATATAAGTGGATGTGGAATACCTCCAAATAACCTCTCTCAACTTTCATCAACTCCACATCATTTTATTGTGGCAAATATCAAACACATTTTTACAAAAAGTTTTAGTTGAGAGCAATGTAAAGGTTCCAATAGGCATATATTTTGTTTTACGTATCATAGAACTAAATAAACTACACCAAAACATAGAGGTTGGTCAATGGATTCTAGATGTGGCCCCATTTCATTCCCAAAGTGTGTCGATCCATATAGTCTACCTATTTCTAGAAAGGTCTCTTAAGAGCTATGAGAGAAAAAAATATCCAACCTATGATGGGGAAGTTATAAAAAAGCATGGGGCCTATAAATGTTTCATTTAGACCTACAAGTGGATGTGGGTTCCCTCCAAAATAACTTCTCTTAGTTTTCATTAACTCCACATTGTTTGACCATGGAAAGATTAAAATGATTCTTGTTAAAAGTATCATTTGAGAGTAGTGTAAAGGTGCCAAGAGACATATTTTTATTTATAGACCTTATTAGGCCAAACCAACTACACCAAAATTTTAAGGTGGGTGGGTGAATTCTAGGGGAGGAACCATTTCATTCCTTAGGTGTGTTGATCCCTTTGAAATGTACAATTTTGAAAAGGTCTCTTAAGAGCCCTAAGAATAAAAAAATTCAAACTATGAATTAGTATTTATCGGAGTTCATGTGGCCTACAAGTATTTCATCTATACCTAAAATTGAATGTGGGGTCCCTCCCAAATAACCTCTCTTGTTTTATTTTCAACTCCACACCGTTTGATTGGGGTAAGATCAAATTTATTCTTGTAAAAAATAGCATTTAAGAGTAGTGTAAAGGTGCCAAGAGACATATTTTTTGTTCTATGTTTCATTGATATTGTAGAAGAGAGGGATTCGCTACTCATGAGTTCTCTTCATTCAGAGAGCCTCACAAGGTGAACTGCCCTAAACTACCTCAAGGAACAACATAAAATTTTCAGAATCAGAAAGAGTGGGTCACAAAGATTCTCTGGACAGATTGAGAAGCTCTCGACCAAAGGATGTCAGTGCATAATATAGATGAGAGTGTGGCATGCTGAAGTCTTAGAGATGTGTTGGCATCTCGTACAAACTAGAAATCAAGTTTATCTTAGAAAATAGCTAAGTGACGACTTACACTTTGATTACTAAGAACTTCTAGAATGCAAGAAAGCAACATGAAGTAATAAGACTAAAATGAAGTGAAATAGAGATGATAAAGATAAGGAGAAGAAAGGAAATACTTACAACCACGAAAGTGATGAAGCTTCCAGCTTGTGAATGTCTTCAATATCTGCACACAAGAAGGAGAGAAATTTTTGGGGCTATATAGGGTTTTGCTTCAGTCAAACCTCTGTTTTGGTGTTCCCACCTCCACGGAAAGCTAGATAGATAGAGAGAAAAGTGGAAATGAAGTAAAGAGCACTAAAGCACTACAAAAAAGTGTTATGCTACTCAACCAAGTAATAGAGGAGAGGAGTGAAATCTTACCACCTCCACCAAGAGTGCTCAAGGCTAATGGGGGAGAAAATTAGATGAACTCAAGCCTCTGTTGCAATGGTGTTTTGTTCCACACTTTCTCTATTGAAGTGATGGAGTGTTGATGTTGCTGCTATGAAGTGTAAAGTGTAAGGAGATCAAAAAGATGGTGAAGAAGTTCCTTAGATTTTGTGATGCTTGTGGATGAAGTGAAGAAGTTCTTAGAAGATGAGATGCATATGGAAGAAGTGAATTTGAAGGGGAGATGAAGAAAATAGCCATATTCTGGTTGATCAGCCGAAGGGGGCGTTACAACTTGACTCCCAATGAGAAGTGTAACACCTCTACAAGCTCCGGACGCAGGAATCTATCAAGGACATAAGCATGTCACATAGGCATATTCAATAGAAATTCCTTCACTGACGCTCAAAATAGGCGCCAAGTGGGATTCAAGTAGTGGGCTTAGGTGGAATTACGCCTTCAAACTTGGTTTTCTAAGGTGGATAAAGAAAAAAAAAAGGAATTTGCACATGGGGTGCAAATTCACTCTTATATAGATATCAACATGTTGGGGTGGGTGTTTGAATGCTAGGGAGGTCTTATTTCATCTCCCAAGTTTATCAATCCCTCCAAACTACATAATTTTGACAAAGTCTCTTAAGAACCTCAAGAGAAAAAAAATATCAAACAATGAAAAAGTAATTCTCATAGTCCATGGGACCTATGAATTTTATATCTAGACATACACGTAGATTTGGTGTCCCTACAAAATAACCTCTCTCAATTTTTATCAAATTCACACTGTTTGACTGTGGAAAGATTAAACAAATTCTTGCAAAAATTATCACTTAAGAGCAACATAGAGGTGCCAAGAGCCATATTTTCTATTCTACACATTCTATGGATAAAATGAATGTGCTAACATGTCAAGGTGGGTGGTTTATTTTAGGGGAGGCCTCATTTCATTCCCTAGGTGTGTTATCCTTTGAGCTACATGGTTCCAACAAGGTCTCTTAAGATTATTGAGAGAAAAAAACTACCAAAATATGATGAAGTAATTCTTAGAGTTCATGGGGCCTATAAATTTTCTATTATTAACTACAAGGGGTTGAAGGGTCCCTAAAAAATAACCTTTCTTATTTTTCATTAACTCCTCATCATTTGATCATGGCAAGATCAAATAGATTCTTGCAAAAAGCATCATTTAAGAGTAATGTAAAGGTGCCAAGAGTAATTATTTTGTTCTACCCATTATGGGGCTAAACCAAATCAATAAAAATTTCAATGTGGGTTGGAAAATAATATAGGATGCCCCATTTCATTCCCCATATGTGTTGATCCCTCTGAGCTACATATTTTTGATAAGGTATCTAAAGATGCTTGAGAGCAAAAATCTACGAAACTATGATGGAATAGTTCTCAAAATTTGTGAAGCCTATGAATTTTTCATCTAGAATTATAGGTGTATGTGTGATCTGTCAAAAATAACCTCTCTTATTTTTTTAACTCCACATCATTTGACCATGGTAAGATCGAACACTTTCTTACAAAAAAACATCATTTGAGAGTAGTGTAAAGGATCAAAGAGCCATATTTCTGATTCTATGTATCATGGGGAAAAATATATTGTGCCAAAATGTCAAGTTGGGTGGTTGAATGATAGGGGAGGCCCTATTTTTCTCCATATGTGTGTCAATCCCTTTGAGCTACACAGTATTGGCAAGGTCTCTTAAGAGTTCAAAAAACTACAAAACTATGATGAAGTAGTTCTTGTAATTCATGGAGCTTAAAAATATTTTTCTAGACCTAAAATTGGATGTGGGGTCCCTGAAAAATAAATCCTTTTAGCTTTTTTCAAATCCACACCATTTGATCATGGCAAAGATTAAGATAATTCTTACAAAAATTGTCATTTCAGAGTAGTGTGAAGGTGCCAAGAGCCATATTTTTTATTATATGTCTTGTGAGGCCAAAACACTATGCAAAAATTTCAAATTGGGTGGTTGAATTTTAGGGAAGTACCCATTTTACTCCTCAAGTGTGTCAATCCCTCCAAGTTACATAGTTTCAACAAGGTCCCTTAAGATCCCTAAGAGAAAAATGTTGACAAACTATAATGAAGTAGTCCTTGGAGTTCATGGGTTATATAAATGTTAAATATATAATTATAGGTAGATGTGGGTTCCCTCTAAAATAATCTCTCTTAATTTTCATCAAATCCACACCATTTGACTGTGGAAAGATCAAATGGTTTCTTGAAAAAAAGTGTCATTTGAGAGTAGTGTAAATGTGCCAAGAGACTTTTTTTTATTCTATTCCTAATGGGGTTGAAAAAAATATTATAAAATGTTAGGGTAGGAATGTGAATTCTAGGGGAGTCCCCATTTTTTTCGCTAGTGTGTTGATCCCTCCAGGTTAAATGGTTTTGGTAAGGTCTCTTAAGAGCCTTGAGAGCAAAAAATTGTCAAAGTATGACAAATTAGTTCTCAAAGTTCATGGGGCCTTGAATGTTCCATCTAGATTTATAGGTGGATTTTAGTTACATCTATAATAACCTTTGTCAATTTTAATCAACTCCACATTGTTTTACCAAGGAAAAATTGAACGAATTCTTACAAAAAGAGTCACCTGAGAGTAGTGTAAAGGTGTCAAGAGCCATATTTTATTGCACACCTTGTGTGGCCAAAGAAAATATGCCAACACATCAAGGTGGGTTGGTTAATGCTAGTGGAGGCCTTCCTCGGTGTGTTTATCCCTCCAACCTACATGGTTTTGAAAAGGTCTCTTTAGATCCTTGCGAGCAAAAAACTATTAAATTATGACATAGTAGTTCTTATATTTTATGGGGCCTATGAATGTTTCATATAGATCTACAAGAATATATGGGATCCCTCAAAAATAACCTATCTTGGTTTTTTTGAACTCCGATTGATTGACCGTGGAAAAGATCAAATGGATTCTTATTAAAAAAGTCATTTGCAAGCATTTTAAAGGTGCCAAGAGCCATATTTGTTATTCTACATATCATTGTGCTAAAATAAAAATGGAAAAATATTCAATGAGTGGGAAAATTCTAAGGGAAGCACCATTTCATTTCACAGGTGTTTCAATCCCTCTAGTTTACATGGTTCTAACAAGGTCACTTAAGAGCCTTGAGAGAAAAAAAAATACCAAACTATGATGGATTAGTTCTCGTAGTTTGTGGAGATTATGTTTTTTTTCTAGACCTAAAGTGTATGTGGAGTTCCTCTAAAATGACCTCTTTCACTTTTCATCAATTCCACATCATTTTGTCGTAGCAAGATCAAACACATTCTTGAAAACAAACATCATTTGAGAGTAGTGTAAAGGTTTCAAGAGCCATATATTTTGTTCTACACCTCATGAGGCAAAAATTATTGCACAAAAAAATTAGGTTGGTTAATCGAATACTAGGCGCTATCTCATTTTTCCCCCAATGTGTTTATCCCTCTAAGCTACACAATTCCAACAAGGTCTATTAAGAGCCTCAAGAATAAAAAAACTACCAAACTATGATATAGTAGTTCTCAAGAATTTTGGGGCATATTAATGTTCCACATAAACCTATAGGTAGATGTGGGGTCCCTAAAAAATAACCTCTCTCAATTTTTTTCAACTACACATTGTTTGACTATGGCAAAGATTGAATGGATTCATGTAAAAAGTGTCATTTAAGATCAATATAAAGGTGCCAAGAGATATAATTTTTGTTCTATGTCTTGTAGGCTACAATTATTGTGCCAACATGTCAAGGTGGATGGGTGAATTCTATGGAAGACCTCATTTCATTCCCTAGGTGTGTTGATCCCTCTAGGCTACACAATTTTGGTAAGGTGTTTTGGTAAGGTGTCTTAAAATACTTGAGAGCAAAACACTAAGAAACTATGACAAAGTAGTTCTCAAAGTTCATGGGACATATTAAATTTTTATCTGGACCTTTAGGAGGATTTAGGTTCCTTAAAAATAACCTCCCTCAATTTTCATCAACTCCACACTATTTACCCATATGACAAAATCAAACATATTCGTACAGAAAACATCATTTGAGAGTAGTGTAAAGGTGCCAAGAGCCATATTTTCTATACTAAACCTCATGGGGTTGAACCAAATATTTATTTATTTTTTTGGTATGGGTGGGTGAATGTTATGGGAAGACCTAATTTATTCCCCAAGTGTATCAATCCCTTCAAGCTACATAATATGGCAAGGTGTACCAAACTATGATGAAATAGTCTTAAAGTGCATGGGAAATTTTAATATTTTTTGTAGACCTACAAGTGGATATGGGATCCATTGAAAATAATGTCTCTCACTTTTTATCAACACTACACTATTTGATCATGGTAAATATTGAACATATTCTTACAAAAAGTTGTCATTTGAGAGCAATGTAAAGGTGCCAAGAGCCATATTTGTCATTCTATGTCTCATGGGACCAAAAAAATAAATGAAAAGACATAAAGTTATGTGGATTAATACTACGAGAACCCCAATTTTATTCCCTAAGTGTGTTGTGTTAGTGTAATTAATTAATTATTACACTAGCATAAGTTAACTAAGGTCTTACATTTAATTAATTAAGTCCTAGGTTGCATTATTAGATAAATCATTTAATAAATGGGATAATATTCCCTTCCTAGTTTGTGGGATAAGATTCCTTCTAGAACTTATCTCAACATTTAATAATCATGTAGATAGGGTTCACATGTTGTTAGATCATGACACATGGCAACATCTCATGCATCTTAGGTTTTCATTCTTGCCTATATAATTAGGCATCTTGTTCATTTGTAACATATCATATCAATCATATTATCAATATAGAATCTTTAATCAACATTCCATAGTTGCAACACTTCTCTTTGTGGTTGATTATCTTTCATGGCTAAAGTCCTTCATTGAAGATTTCGGAGCTTCAGGGGCTGTGCATCAATAATCTCAACATGGTATCAGAGCTAGTCCATTGAAACATCAACCCTTGATCTAGGAAGTTGGAGTGGAAGATTATTGCAGGCTAGTTGGTTCTACCTGGGAGCCAAGCCGATTTCTGGTGTAGATCAGGCTCTCTCTGACCTCTATTGCGTCTAGAAGGCCTCAAAACCCATAGATCGCCTATTCATTTGCCAAAATCAGAGTAATTTCAACTGGGAGCCTTTGAGGTACAATCTAGGGTTTGCATTTTTTGTACAAATCTGTACACATTTGTAGAAAAAAAATCTCCCTTTAAGTCCTCCATCAAGGCAAAAAAAATTTAGAAAAATCAAAAAAAAAATTTGGCTATTATTGGGCAATTTTTTCTATAGTATTGGAAAAAATTTCATTCTCTGCGGGTGACCTGCAATTTAATATACAACCGGCATCATTATTTTTCCCGTGGCTATAGTTTGATTTCCATCAACATTCACATTTCAATCGACATTTGATTTTTATTTTATTTTTGAATTGCAAACATTTTCAATATTCAAAAAAATTTGAAGTCGACCGCTTGCAGACTTCTGTCGGCCCTGTCACATTGGTGACCTCAGCCGACATCATCTGTCAGCCCCCGCTCCTGTCCACCATCCCAGAGTTCATTCCCGGCCACCAGCGATCGTCTATTCACTGTCGAGGCCACCGACCAAAGTATGGAGCCCCTTTGCTGACGCCCCTAGTTCTATCCGTGACCGGGGCTAACTCCATCCTCCAGGTGATGTATTCTCCGCCGACAGCGCCACCGATTATGTCGCCAACAAGCCACTCTGCCGCTGCTTATCCAGCAGTGATTTTTTTTAAACTGCCAACTAGCCCCTCGGTCATATCAGTGACTGGGGGCCAATTTTTTTTTCCCTAAGGTGCTTGATTCTTGCACCTATTTAGCCAGTTGAATTCAAATTGCATTTTTTCTTTCGAAGGCCATATCTTTGCGCCACGGTATCAAATTTTCACAAATGAATACTGACAGAAAGAGAATTCAGAGCACTATCCATTGGTGCCATCTATTTTGTAGGATTTGTCTACTATAAATTTCTCAAGTCAACTGAAGTCAACCCTCCACTTTGGACTCAACTACCAATATCTTTGCATCAAATTGTTAGATTTCGATGATTCCAGCAGCATTTGGGAGATATTTCAAGTGCTTTTTTCCATCATTCCACTCACTTTCTTTGGTTTCAGCTCCAGGTATCTTCTATTGGTTTTTTGCAATTTGGTGCATATTCCTGAGACATCCTGAAGCTTCAAGAAGAATTTCTTGATCTTAGAGGCATATTTTTAGTTGTATATCTCTTTGGAAGTCTTTTCTTTTTTGTTGAAGGTCAGTGTCTTTGATTTTTGTGGAGAAATTTCATTATGGGGCTTGCATATTACTCTCCTTTGGTTATCTTGCACAAGGGTAACTATTAGCAATGGCAGGATGGGATCTGCCACCATCTCCAATCACTTGATCTATTGCCTCATCTTTTTGGTATAGTTCCTCATCCAAGTGAAGGTATTCATGAACTTGCTTGGAGTTGTAGCGGGTACACTGTTTTGGAGATCATTTCTATGCAAGTTGATTCTGATGTTTTGAATGCTATTGATCATTGTGATTGTCCTCACATTCTTTGGATTAAGCTTTGGGAGATCTATGGAGATTCAGACACTCCACTATTCCCCGATGGTCAAGATTTATATTTTCATTCCTCAGATCAGGTTCCCTATGATGATATTGTTGTGTAGGAAGTTGATTGCCTTGATCTTTCCAAAGAGGTTGACAAGGTAGCTTCAGGTGCTTCTTCTTCATCAAAGATAGTTGGTATCCCTTCACATTCAGTGATTCCTTGTCCAGATTCATTGATTGAGGCTTCCACTATCTCTATCCATCAGGACACCTTTTGTTTTCCAGACTTGATATCACAGGATGGCTTCATTTCAGGTATCACTAACTTGGATACTTCTATGGGTTTGGAGGAAATTCTTGAGGGGATATCACTCCTCTATTTAGATCACCCCTTGGAGAGTTTTCTTGAGTCTCCACATCCCTTTGTCTCAACCTTGATTAGGGATCCAGAGACTATCTTGGTGGCACTTGGTTTCTCTTTAGAGATTTCATATCTGAGACTTCTTCCCTGTTATTCCATTCAGGTCTTGAGGTTTCTTCAGCATCTACCATTGGATTTGCTTCAGACTTCTTTCAGAAGTTTTGAGGACACTTCATTCAGGGGGGGCCATCAAGTATCCATCACATCCGTCATATCCATCTCACTATCTTTGGATATTGTTCAACATCAGTTTCTACATCGTCCAGGTTTGTCACCCTCTTCATTGATTGTGGAATCTTCATCATCATGCAAGGATACATTTGAGCAAAGTTCAGAGACACCATCGACATCCACATTCATCCTTCCTTCCTTCAATTCCTATCTAGAATGGGAAGCATCTCTCCACTTGTAGTTGGTTTTGTTTCTTCTGAAAGGGAGACAAGTTGTTTGTCGACATTGGATCATGTTCTATCTTCAGACACTTACCACTTTTACAGGTGATATCATATTCTAGGGGGATATATTGTCTCTCTCTTTCCTCCCTATGGGGGGGCTTTTGATTGTATTGTATCCATGTGACAAATGGTGTACTTGGGGGGTATTTGGGATTCCTCCATCCTTCCCATTCTCACATTTTTTCTTTTTCATCTCCTTTTTTGGAGAGGGTTTTTGTTCCCACTGGGTTTTCCCCTTTTCTCCGGTTGTGGAGATTTTTTGCATCTTCATGTACATGGGTACCTAACATGGCCTCGTAGCCGGGACCCATCATCATCATCATCTTTTTGCATAATCATTGCATTTTCCTCCCTAAGTTGAACTTATGGGGGGTTTTAGTGTAATTAATTAATTATTACACTAGCATAAGTTAACTTAGGTCTTGCATTTAATTAATTAAGTCCTAGGTTACATTATTAGATAAATCATTTAATAAATGGGATAATATTCCCCTCCTAGTTTGTGGGATAAGATTCCTTCTAGAACTTATCTCAACATTTAATAATCATCTAGATAGGGCTCACATGTTGTTAGATCATGACACATGGCAACATCTCATGCATCTTAGGTTTTCATTCTTGCCTATATAATCAGGCATCTTGTTCATTTGTAACATATCATATCAATCATATTATCAATATAGAATCTTTAATCAGTATTCCATAGTTGCAACACTTCTCTTTGTGGTTGATTATCTTTCATGGCTAAAGTCCTTCATTGAAGATTTTGGAGCTTCAGGGGCTATGCATCCATAATCTCAACATGTTGATCTCTTTAAGCTTCATAATTCTAACAAGATCTTTTAAGAGACCTAAGAGAAAAGAATTGTCAAACTATGATGGAGTAGTTCTCAAAGTTCATGGGTCCTATGAAGGTTTTGTATAGATCTATACATGGATGTGGAGTATATAAAAACAACTTATCTTATTTATTTCAAATCCATATTGTTTGACTATGGCAAGATCAAACATATTCTTAAGAAAACCATCATTTGAGAGTAATACAATGGTGTCAAGAGCCTTATTTTGTATTCTAAACCTCATGAAGCTAAAGAAATTGTGCCAACATGTTGGCGTGGGTAGGTGAATGATAGGAAAGGCCCCATTTTTCCCAAAGTGTGCAAATACCTCCATGTTATATGGTTTCGGGAAGGTCTTAAGAGCTTTGAGAGAAAAACTACCAAAATATGACATAGTAGTTATCAGAGTTTGTGGGGCATACAAATGTTTTGTCTATACATATAGGTGAATGTGGAGTCCCTCCAAAATAACCTCTCTCAGTTTTTATCAACCCCACACCATTTGACCATAGCAATATTAAAAAAATTCTTATAAAAAGTGTCATTTGAGAGAAGTGTAAAGGTGTTGAGAGCCATATTTTCCATTTTATGTCTTGTGGGGCCAAGCCAACTATGCCAACATGTCACAGTGGGTATTTGAATTATAGTTGAGGCCCCATTTCATTCCTTATATGTGTCAATTCCCGTGAACTACAAGGTTCTAGTAAGGTCTCTTAAGAGCCATAAGAGCAAAAATTTACCAAAATTTTTCCTACCTATTCTGTCAATCCTTAGCACCTATGAATGTCTCATCTGCACATAAAAGTGGATGAAAAGTCCCTCTATAGTACCATATCTCAAATTTTTCAACTCTAAATTGTTTGACTATGTCAAATTATAAATGCATTCTTGCAAAATACTTCATTTGAGAGCAATGTATAGGTGCCGGTAGGTGTTTTTCATTCTTTTGCACCTCTTGGGACCAATTCGACTATACTATTACATTGGTATGTGTAGGTGAATGCTAATATAGGCCTTGCTTTATTCTATAGGCATTTGAATCATTCTGGGCTACATTGCATTAAGACAACCTCTTAAGAGCACTAAAAGGAAAAAGTTTCCAAATTTGTGGCACCTACAAATGTCTCATTTGTACCTACAAGTGGATGGTGAGCCCCTCTACAATAACATTTTTTGTTACTTACTTATACTTTGACCATACCAACAATGAATGAATTCTTACAAAATTCTTCATTTTGAGATCAATGTAAAGGTACCTATAGGAATTTTTTATTCTTGCACACCTTATGCAAATGAATCTAGTAAGCTATCACATTGATATGGGTGAGTGAATATTACTAGAGGCCTTGGTTCATTCTATAGGTCTAATGTTTCCAATGTTTTTTCTATCCATTCTCTCAATTTATGGGACCTTCAAATGTCTCATTTACACGTATAGGTTTATGTAGAGTCCCTCTACAACAACCTATCTCAAATTTTCAACTCCAAACCATTTTAACATGCTAAAAAATGAATGAATTCTTTCAAAATGTCTCATTTGAGATTAGAATATAGGTTCCAATATGATTTTTTGTTCTTCTACACCTCATGGGATCAAATCGACTACACTAGCATATCAAACTGGGTGGGTGAATGCTAGTAGAGGACTCAATTCATTACATAGGAATTTAAACCCATTCAAGATACATTTCATCAATGTAGTATCTTAAGAGCCTTAAGATAAAATAAGTTACCAAACTTTCATCTACTTATTCTATCGATATGTGGCACCTACAAATATCTCATTTGCACTTACTTGTGGACATTGCTTTCCTGTATAGTACCTTATCTCAATTTTTTTAACTCCAAACCATTTGACTTTGCCAATGATGAATTAATTCTTGTAATATGCCTGATTTGAGAGTACTTTAAAGGTTCTAGTAGGCATTTTTTGTTCTTCTGCACCTTGTGGGACCAAACTAACTACACTAGCACATTGAGGTGGGTAGATGAATGCTACTAGAGGCCTCAATTATTACATAGGTCTTTGGATCTTTCCAAGCTAAATTTCACAAGTTCCTTAATATCCCTAAGAGAAAAAATCTACCATGTTTACACCTACAAGTGGATGTAAAGTCCCACCATAGTACCCTATTTTAATTCTTTTAACTCCAAACCACTTGACCATGCCAACAATGAATGATGTTTTAAAAAATTCCTTATTTGAAAGTAGTGTAAAGAATATAATAGGAATTTTTTGTTCTTCCAAACCTTGTGGGACCGAACCAACTATGCTAGCATATTAGGGTGGGTGGATGAATGCTATTAGAGGCCTCAATTTTCTTGTAATATATAGATCCTTTCAGGTTGTATTGCACCATGAAATTGAGAGGACAATATCAACCCTTGATGCTATCATGAACATGAATTACCTAAGAATGTAATTATGAATACCAAATTTCACTGATATGGCTCATTAAAAACCTACAAAATTCCTAGAGGTTAATGAAATGAAATAAACTATATACATATGGAGTAATGACTAAGATAGGGCTATCATAAATGGGTGAAATAAGATTACCCACTTATCTTTTGGGTGTCTTAAACCACTTTGTGCATCCCTATCACCATTCTCATCTAGGTTATTAATGTTCTAGGTGGTTTTTCATGAGACCCTTTAGTTTCCCTAACCCATAATGAAGATTCTTATCTTTAAGGAGATAAAATATATATCCTTAATTTATTTTTTTGAATCAATTTATACATAAATTGAAGATAGAAAATAATATATTTTAAATAAAAAATCTATAAATCTATTAGTTCAAAGTCTTGAGATTTTAAAATCCTTAAAAATGTTTAAGAATACTTGAGCATAGTAAATGTTGTAAAATTATTAATTCAAAGAATTTAGGTTTTAAACTCCTAAAAAATGTTCTCTCCATATTCAAAACTATCCTTATACTTGTTGAGTTTATTTTAGAAAATATCATGAATAATAAGTAAAAGAGGATATAAATAGAATCTCTCTCTCTCATGCACACACATGCAAATATGGGACATGTTGAGCATGATATTTCACTTTTAAAAATCCTATGAATAATAAGTAAAAGAAGATGCAAATAGAATATTTCTCTCTCACACACACAAAAATATGAGACATGTTGAAAAATCATATCTCATCTTACGTGGACTACCTTGTTCATATGATTGATAAGAAATAATGGCATGTCTATACTTAAATGCACAAATATTTCATCATATGGTTCGAATATCAAAGTATTTCACAATCACTTAGCATAAGAAGCCTTAAACTATCCTTCACCAAGTTTATTTCAAAGTATTAGGACGAATCCAATAACCATGACTTGATAAACCAAAAGATACTTATGTAAAATGATTTATTTTTTGGATTCATATTTGGAATAGAAAGTTTCAATTCATATACCATCCTCCACATGTAGGATGTTTATTGGAACTCATGTTTGAGAATTAATGAATTCAATTTTGAATCCCCAAAATCTCCAATAGAGCTTTAATTATTACAATATGTAGTTTATAAGGCGAGTTCATGTATATGATTAAATAATCTTCATAATCGACCAGAATTAAGGTGTCTACAAAGAGTAATTTGTAGGGAAGTTCACATCCATGTGAATGAACTCTAAGATCTAGAAACTTTAAATAGGATTCTCTCCTGGCGAATGAGATAGAAAACATCACTAATAATCATAAGATAGTTAAAATATTAGAGTTCATTCACATAGATGAGATAACCCTATTTAAGGGTTTGTAGGTCAGATTTAATGTGATATCACCCAATCTAATAAAAAAATGAAACTTGAAAGCATTATTGATGAAGAATAATTACTAGGCTATTGATTTTTTATTCTTCTACTATTGATTTTTTTATTCTTCTAATTAAAATTAATAAATAATTTTTTTTGTACAATATTTTTGAAGTACCTCTTTTCTACACATAGTAGTATGGAATTTTAATGGTTTCCTTGATAGGATTTATTTTTAATATTTTTCATACACTATACCATAGACAAGAATTGCATGTGCAATTCCAAAAATAAATAATTAATTGTTGTAAGTGGAATTTCTTTTAGGGATATGTTGAAATTTCTAAAGCCTATGCTAAAATATGATGCCATAGTTTCCAACAAATGGTTGTAGGAGATTGATGTTTGAGGAAATAAATGATTGGGCTAGTCAAGACACAAACTTTCCAAAAGTAAATAGTTTCAAAACACACACATAGCTACCCACATGATAGAAAAAAGTAACAATTTTGATGTGTAATTTATTTCTTAATAAATTTTCTACACCTATATTCTACACCCAAGTTCCCTTGTTACTCTTGATTCTAGAAAAAATATGATTTTGAATTATGAGGACTTAATTATTGTGATCATTCTATGAAATAATTTTTTACAAGATTAGGTTGGAGGATATTTTTACATGGAACCATACCTAATATGTGTGGTTTTTATGATGATTAAGTTTACTCCTTTTTTAACCAATTGCAAGTTAGGTTCCAAGATCTTAGTCCACATGAATTTCAATGAGTTACATATAAATGAGTGTGAGGATGAAATTATGACTATTAGTGATAGTTTTTATCTCATTCTTCATGACATAATCCATAAAAAATGACTTTTCTTAGAATGCATCATGTCTTATCCAAGGAGTTAAAGGATAAGAATATTTTAAAATGGTAGATACACGATAGATATAATATCATTGTAGTGGAGGGAGATTTCTAAGATTCATAGTAATCACTAAGGCACATGTTGCCTTAAAAATTGCTACATGTGAAATCTCTTCTCAGTTATCAAATATAGTGGCTTTAATGTTAAGTTTGAAAAAAATGGACATCATTGTCTCCACTCCATTTCATCTAAGAGGAATTTTTTTCATTAAATCCATTGGGTTTAGTCAGTTACTTGGAAAAGAAACATAGAGATAGGAATCAATTATGAATTACCATTAATTCTTATTGGTTCTTAAGAAGTGACAGGTAGGGTGTAACGTACCCCAAAGTTTACCTTATTGATTTCACCTAAGTTTTAGTGCAAATGGTGAAAAGATCAAGTTCACAATACATAAAAATAAAATTTTCCTTTTTATTAACACATTGCACATTTGAAATAAACCCATTCTAGATTGCATAAATAAATAAAATAAAATAACATAATCCCAAGTAATGAATTCATCTTTCATATACATTTTCCAAATAGATTAAAGATCATAATTACAAATCATAGCTTACAAGAGATTACATTGCTTTCAAGACCTTAATGGTACAAGACTACAATGGTCAAGTTGTTTGCATATGTTGCACATATCTTCATCTTCTTCTATTTCACAAGCTTCAGCTACCAACTACATGAGGGAGAGAATCACCCAAGTGATTTTCTATCAACCATGGACTTAATGTAGTCCCACACACATCTTCCTAACCGGTAAGATGGCCCTACCCTTAAACAAAGAGTTTGGTATGGAAAACCTCTAATATAATGCTTACCTAAGCATGGTGTTGTTTCCTACATAACTAGTGATGCCATACACTAGATACTCACCTAACATACATGAAACTCCCTACTAGCTATGCAATATTGGCTCACAGTGAACCAAAGAAGTGTATGTAGTGACAACTACACTTACTTCTCCCTCTCCCCCTCACCCTCTCCCTCTCTCCCTTTCCCTTTCCCTCTCCCCCTCTCTCCCTCTCTCCCAATCCCACTCCCACTCGCTCTTCCTCTCTCCCTCTCCCTCTCCCTGTCTACCTCTCTATCTCCATCTTTGTCTCCCTCTCCCTCACCCTCTCTC
>VDFB02322941.1:0-49872 GCA_007258455.2 Sequoia sempervirens
ATGTTCTTGAAATTGGTATCATCATTGATTTTATAAAAAAATTATGAGATAGAAGCCCATATATCATTCATTATGTTTTCTCTCTATTATGTTTGTGAGGTTGGTTTTCTGCTTTGGGTGTTCTTTTGGATAGTTATTCCTTATGGTTTCTTTCATTTTTCTTGACCTACTTTGGTTATAACTAGAAAAATCTTAGTTTTTATTTCAATTTCTCTTTGTTGATCTCAGTGAATTATGATGCCATATGACAATAGAAATCATAAACAAATGCTAGGCTTGGGAAACAATTTCCATCAGTTAGCCCCTATTTTGTGATGTTCCATCATGATGTTCTAATATTTAATTAGTTGACAATTTTAATGGTTTTTGAAGTAGATGAATTGTAAACAACCTTATAATAAAATATTGCAAGGGGTATTTTATAACATATCAATTAATATGGGCTTATGGAAAGCCATTTGTGGCATATAATGGATGGGTTGTTGGATAGTCATGTTTTCCTTCGTATATATTAGGTTTATTTGAGAAGAGGGTTAGTGTGGGTTTTGTGGGTTTGGGAAAGTTTGTAAGATTAGTTGTAGAGAGTTTTGGAATGGTTATTGTCAATGGCTCCCCATGCCATCTTGGAAATGAAGGCTGGTCCATTTGTATATTATATAATATTTTCATAATTACACATTCTTGATTAATGGTGTATTTCCTTGTTAGCTAAAGTTGAATCTATGGTAGGGTTGGGTTTCAAACATAAAGCTAACAATCACACTACCTAGGAAAAAAAAAAATTCTCTTGTTCTGATACTTTTTCTCTAGGTCGTCAGCAATAGTAGATAGGAGGCATTTCAGATGAAGGTCTTGGGAGAAAACCTCTACTATAAAAGGGATTTCATTGTATTTATGATTATAAATATGAAGGATTTTTATGAAGGTTAGTGTCTATGGAATGTACAATAGTTGGAAGGAGCCTTAAATCTATTTGTACATATGAGGATGAGGAAAAAGTTATTTAATTGGTACACAAGAAAGTATTAAAGTTGGGATGCTAAAGTTTAATTCATTCAATATTTTCACCTAATTTAATAATTTTAGATAATTTATGAGGTTCTATTCACAAGTCCCTACACTAGAGACTACTAGTAGCAAACAACACAATGACTAGAAATTACATAAATAACTCTCTATAATGCATAAAAGGACTACTACTTGATACAAATATTACTGATAGACTAGAAAAAGAAACTACATGGAGAAGCCATAAATAGAACCTTTCACCTAATAAACAAAGAATCATAGAAGCCACATACCCAAGACCATAGAAAAATATTGAAAGTTGGATTAGGGAATTTCCAAAATTCCATAGCAAGCCATACCAGTGAAGGGAGGAGATGTCAACCATCTTCCATATGCTCGATTGGATACTCCAATTCAAGAGACAACTATCAACTCTAAAAGGAAAAGATGATCTTAGAAAGCTTCCCAAGAACTAGTATGAAATTTTAGTATCTTATATTTCTTTAAACAAACCAAATTTCAACAACTTGATACAAGCACACACTACTATGCCTTAAAGCTAAAATAAACATAGTTTAATTTCCATCACCTTAACCCTTAGAGGAAAGATAATGTAGTTTGTAGGTCTAAGAAAATTTTGGCAACATAATGACATGTAAATTAACATTTCAAGAATGAGAAACAAGAAGAATAGAATAATTATAGATAGAAGATAAAGAAAAATGATATACATGGGGAAACCCCTTTCGGGTAAAAAACCCCACTCCAAAGCATGAAACCAATGTATTAATTTTCAATTCAAAAAGGTTACAATACACTTGCAAGGTCATAGCCTTAACATGGGGATTACATATTTTCTCTTCTAGAGGAAATCCAACATCATAACCATGTAATGAAAAATTCTCACTCATAACTCCTCTAACAATCTCTACATATAGGATCTTACAATGCATTAATTAGTTTTTTCTAAAAAATCCAACACTTAAGATTGAAGTTGCAGCATTGGAAATTCCAAGAAGCTTCCACTTCTCAACAAATGCAATATCTCGCACAATAAAAAGCTAGACTTCCAAATTATAACTGCATCTCCAAAAATATCAAATCTCACAAATAAAACACCCAAGGAGATAAACATGCATAACACTCCTCAAATGAATGCTCTAAAACTAGAAAGAATCAATCAAGATCCATCTGTATGAGAAGATAAAGCATAAAACATAATACATCTAAAAACAAAATAAGCTATACCATTTAGATGATTATTTATCAAGTAAACCAAGAGTGGGGAATGAGATTGATTCTCCAAGATATACAGAGTCTCATAGACTTTATGAATAATATCCTTATAGGTACATCATGAAATAAAATCCATATCTAAGTGAAAGCTCCTCAATCTCAATGTTGAAACCTCCAATGAGTAACTATCTCAAGAAAATGTTTGTAATCTCAAGATAACTCCAACCTCACCCAAGTCTCCAAGTATTCATGAGTACCTCCAAATGATCAATCCATGCTAAGATCCAAATAAAAACCCACACTATCATGAAGCTCCCAAGAAAATGGCCTGTGTACCTAATACCAAGATAGAGAAAAAGATCATTTTTGAAGCTCTAACTATATAATTAGGAACTTGTCAACAACATGATCTAACCATATCCCCCCAAGAGATATGATGCAATAATTTAAACATCATGATCTCTCAAGAGAACCTATATCATGTCAAACCTCGAAGATAGCATCAAGATTCAACCATGACACAATACCAATCACACTCTAAAACTAGAATCAACATCTCTAATCACATAAAGATAACCATCTCCTACCAATAAAATTGTAAATGTGAAAGAATTCTTTTGTAGCAACAAGATCTAAGAGCTCCTCCAAGAAATCCAAAAAAACTAAAGAAGATAATCCATCACCAACAATAAATCCCCATCACTACCAAATCTCCCACTAAATCGTGATATTGATCTCTCCATTGCATCATGATAACCATCTCCTAAGTGAAGATCCTCCATAACTCTAACACAACAAAATGTAAAATCAACAACACCAAATAATAAGTAGAATGAAGATCTCCAAGCCAAGAAGATAAACAACATGCTACAATTCCCATAACTAACTATCTAGGTATTCAAAATCATCCATCGTATCATCTCAAAGAAAAATACCAATGCACAAATAACCACATACATGGCCAAATATTTCTTTTTCATCAAGAGTGAAACAATCTTGTAGATACAGATAGTCCACATCCAAGTCACACCACTGCAGCCAATGGGTAGCTAATCCACAAACTGCATAACTTTTAGATCCACGACCAATGAAACTTGCAAACTTATCATCTCAATAGTAACATGCAAAACTAAGATATCAAAGAAGATAGAATGCAGATTTCAAGAATCAAACACCAGATTACCAACATACTGAATTTTCCAAACAAATCCACAACTGAGTACCATAGTCAAGGAACTAATCAAACATTCTTGCAAATCTACAAAATCATCTCTATGCAAATCTAAATCCATTGAAACATACAAAATAATACATCACCATAGATTCCATCTGAACAAGTGAATGCTCCAAATCTACACAAACTCACATCTTTTAGAATATAGGGAAAATTGTAAAAGCTTCAAAGGAAATATGTTGTCTAGAGGCTTATAAAATATAAAATATACCAACTTGACAACCAAAAAATAACCAATATTTTCTCACCAAGAAAATTGAAAACCTTCTCATAACATGCATGAAGCATACTACAAATTGCAACTATCTTAAATCCAGATAACCCAAAGGAAACATAAACTGAAAAATAGTTTATCTATAGATCTACAAAATCACAAGTTTTGATTAACCATGTAAAAACTACAAAACCACCGTGTTTATGAACACACACCCAAATCAATATCTACTTATCATCTAGAAGACCCACAAGTCTGAAAAATTCTTGAATAGTTAAACCAGAATAATGGAATAACATAGATAAGAATAACCATAGATTTTGAACTAAAAATCTACAAAACCCTCAGATCCAACCAACATTAATTTGAGACATGTGATTACAACTATCCAAAGGAAGAAGAGGTACATGAAATCTAGGACTATTTGTAGGCCAACTCCAAAACCACCATCATTTACAAGCATAAAGAGGAGTAGGCTATCCCAGAATATTACAAATAATCTAATTATCAACTCCATATCCTCACCGCATTCAAGGTTAATGAAAGAGTTCCTTCCAATGCTAGGGACTAAATCCAAGAACTGAACATACACACATCAAACCATAGTGATAACAATACAAGTTTCTCCATATGACTAGGGAGCCAAGCACAAACACCCAATATGAATTCTTTGTTGTACTTGACCACATAATGCAAGAACACCACAATGCATGAGGATTATAAAATATTATCAAATAGGAGCTCCAAATCAATATCACTATAAATGAAAACACATGATCAACTCCAAAATATTCCATTTTCTCCATCCTTAAAAAATCTATGTTGTGTTTTGAAAACAAGATCAACTACAAAACTTTAACTGAGACAAGGATTAATAATCATCCAATTCCTTCAAAATAGATTGAATTAGGCTTTCCAAGCTAAGAAATCACAACATAAGAAATACCTAGAACCTTAAAAACCATGAGTCTACATAGTATGCAAGCACATGTAAATAATGGATCTTTTCTTTGATACCAAATGAAAGGAAAAGATGATCTCATAAAGCTTCCTAAGAACTAGTATGAACTTTCAATATCTTATGTTTCTTTAAACAAATTAGATTTCAACAACTTGATACAAGCACATACTACTATGCCTTAAAGCGGTAACAAACATAGTTTAATTTCTAACACATTAACCCTTAGAGGAAAGATAATGTAGTTTGTAGATCTAAGAAAATTTTGGCAACATAATGACATGTAAATTAATATTTCAAGAATGAGAAAGAAGAAGAATAGAAGAAATATAGAAAAAAGAGAAAGATCAATGATATACATGGGGAAAACCCTTTTGGGTAAAAAACCCCATACTCCAAATCATAAAACCAATGTATTAATATGTAACAAAAAGGTTGCAATACACTTGCAGGCTCATAGCCTTAATGTGAAGATTACATCTTTTCTCTTCTAGAGGAAATCCAACCACATAACCCTACAATGAAAAATTCCCCTCACTCACAACTCATTTAGCAATCTCTACATATAGGAACTTATAATGCATTGATTATATTTTTCTAAGAAATCCAACACTCAAGATTGAAGGTGCAAAATTGGAAATTCCAAAAAGCTTCCACTTCTCAACACATGCAATATCTTTCACATAAGAAAAGGTTAGACTTTCCAAAATATAAGTACACCTCCAAAAATTTCACATCTCATGCAAACTCAAATTTTCTTCATGTACAACTCTGGAACTTAAAATAGAAAATTTCCACTTATAGCTCTTCTTGAGTTATCTCCAACAAAAAAAGCTCATAAAAAATAATAAACTAATAAAATAATTAGCAAGCTAAAAAAAAAAAAAGATTGAGACACCTTTTTCCTAACAAACTCTATAGAGGGAACAATCAACCTAACTACAATATATAACCCATTAAATTTGAATTTTTTTCTTTTCTCAAACTCTTTGGACAACCGTATCCATTCTATCATTGTCCAAAAGTGGCATTATATAATCACTAGTAAGCTCTATTCCTTTATGTTGAGAGATACCATATGTTTCATGACTATAGAAGGTCTCAATAGAAAATGTTTTATGTCTACATATCCACCATTGATGCGTAGACTGCCTCATCCTTTTCCTTAATATATATCTCCAAACTAGCCATAGGTGCCTTTCCCTTGACCTACACAATTGGATAGACTTATTGTATTCACACTATCTGATCTTGCAAAAACTACTCCAAAGTAGGGTGAACCAAAGATCAAACAAACTTTCTCTTACTACCAATTCATTCACTACCACCTTCAACTTCTCTAATAAATCATCCATTATTGTGCCTCTAGAATGAACCCTATCATTTCCTTCTCACTCCTCAAGGCCTATTGGAATCTATAAATTTGATGAATTTTCAATGCATAAACCCTAGCATTTCCTTCTCACCCCTCAGGGCCTATTGGCATCTATAAATTTGATGAATTTCTAGTGCATAGTTGTCTCAATAGAATCACATTTATAAGCCCAGGGTGGTGACATGATTGTCTGAATTCTTCTAATCTATTAAAATTTTAAAATCTATAGCTCATCATGAAAATTCATTTGGCACAAAGTTTTTATATTTCATGGAGATCATGCAAACCCGCTTTCATGGTTTTCTGACACATTTTGAACCAAATTTTATTGTCACCATTTGTAATTAGGTCTATAAAGTTTTGTAAGAAGTTTCAAATTTCTTTATTCTGACGACAACCCAGTTGTTTATTTTCCTTCACTAGCCTTCATCTCCAGTTTAACTTGTTCAATACTAAAAATTTATCAATTCTACAAAGTTTAAAATGTGGAAATATTTAAAACATTTTAAATGAAGGGATAAAATAATTTTTTCAATTGTTAATTATAAAGCTCCCAAGGAAAGCACGTTGAATGGATTTTTAGAGTCAAATTCCTAAATTATTGGTCATTTCTAAAGAAATTTCCCATTGCATACCCAAATTTTCATGTTTTTAAAGCCCTTAAATTTATGATGTAAGTAAAGATTACGATCAAGTTTGATTGGCTAATATTTTTGAGTTGGAGTTTGTTGGTAGTGATGACTTTGTTTTTGTTTTGTTTTTATTACGTTGAAGGTTTTCCCTTTATAAACCCAACCGACTAATTTATGCGATTGATGGTGTGCATTTATGAAAAGATGTGCAAGATGATTGCAACAACTAGAACCATTGGATCATTTTTTGATTTTTAATTTTATTATTATTACATTGTTATTATATTATTATTATTACCTTATTTTCTTATCTTATCTTATCCTTTTCTTAACAATAATGAATTAATTATTATATGATTATATTATATTTAAATTATTAATACTATTTAATATTATATAATAAACAATAAAAAGTAATTTATAAATTATATTAACATTATTTTATAATTATAAAAAAATATTTTTATATATAATTATATTATATTTAAATTTATTTAATATTATATATTATATATTAAATTAAATTAATATTCTTTTATATTTAAACAAATATTTATTTTAGTTAATAATTAAATTTGTAAATAATGTATATATATAATTGAAAAAATTAGATTAAATTAAATTTGATATGGTTATTGGTTGTAAAATCAAAGATAATGTTAAATTATTTTAGAATGTGATTATCAACACACAAAAGTCATTAGAAGGGTGTGAGGTTGTATGGACCTTAGGAGGACTTGACCTCATAATGCATCAATATTCAATAACATATAATCAAAATAATACCTCCATAGTCATAAGGTTGTATGTGAAACTAAAGCAAAGAAAGTAGGGGTATAAGAAAAATAATGGCATAGTGTAATTTAAGACTCAGGGTGATAAAATAGTACAAACAAGAAAAGTATGAAAGAAGATATAGTAGATAAATTGCAATGGATTCAAACCCAAAAATATTTTGTAACTTCATACATATTCAATGAAAAATGACACATCCTATGCAATTTCAAAGTAGCTTCCTCCCTTGGCATTCTATCCTCTATGAAATCCAACTTACCAACTAGTACAATTATGATTGACTTGTCAAATATCATAGTTGCAAATATTTTATATTCAAATCCCTTAGATGTATTATAGTTTGAAAAGTATAAGGGGATAAGAGCACTAAAGGATAGTGCATTTGTGAAAAAAAAAAATATTGTGATACATTTCAATTAAAAATAATTCAATATTTTATAAAGGCTATTACAACTATTACTATTGGTATACATATTTATCAAAGGTATAGCCACAATACAAGGTATCATGATCTATGTCAACATCTTTGTTGATGAGTTAGTTACAAATCGGTCCACACATCTCCGCACATATATACTCATATACTTGCAAGATTTGAATGGCATACCTCAATCTCCCTATCCCTACCTATCCCATTCTATCTCTCAATATATCCCTCTATCTATATCACTCCCTCTCCATCTATTGAGCTCTCTCCTTCTCTCCCTCCACCTCTGTCTCTGTCTCTCTCTTTCTCAATCTCCCTCTATGTCTTTCTATCCATATATTTCTCTACAGCTCTATCTCCCTATCTCTATATCTCTCCCTGTCATTCAATCTCTTTCCCTATTCCTCTCTATCTCTCTATATCACCCTCTAAATATATATCTTCTTCTCTCTCCCACGCTACCTATCTCTCTCTTCCCCTCCCTCTTTTACCTATCTCATTCCATCTCCCCCCTCTTTTCTCTCTTCCTCCTCTACCTATCTCTATCCCTTTCTCTCCCTCCCTCTTTTGATATCCCCCTCTCTATATCTCTCCCCATATCTCCCTCGCTCACTCCCTTCATATCCCTTATCTCTTTATCCCTACGTCTCTCTCCCTTTCTCTTCTGACATATCCTTATCTCTTTTTATCTTCCCATATATCTCTATATCTCCCTATTTCTCTCTCACTCTCTCTATCTCCCCTATTTCTCTCCCTCTCTCCCTCTCCCCATCTCCATTTTTCTATCTCTACTTCTCTTTGTTTGTCTCTCCCTCTCCCCTCTCTTTATATCTCCTTATATCTTTATCTCTCTATTACACTCTATCTCACCATCTATGTCTCTCTCTATCTCCCTCTCTTCCTCTTCCTCTAAATCTCTCCCTATCTATCTCCCCATCTCTCTATTTTTATCTCTTCATCTACCTCTCTATCTATTTGACTGCCTCTTTCTCTCTCACTCTATATTCATCTCTACCTCTATCTTCCTCTCTCCCCCATATCTCTTTACCTCTTGATCTCTATCTCTCCATATTTCTTTTTCCATCTCTCCCTTTATCATTCTCTCCATCTCTCTCTACTCTATATATCACTTCCTTCTCTATCTTTATCATTCTATCTCTCTCTCTCTCTCTATATATATTTATCTCTTCCATCTCTATCTATCCCTCTCTCCTCTCTCTTTATATCTCCCTCTCCTCTCCATATACCTCTCTCTTACCCCTCTATCTCTCTTTTATATCTCTATCCCTCCTTGTCTCTCCCTCTCTCCCTATTGCAAACATAACATGAGCCTATTGATAATGAAGCATGATTATCTTTTTGATTTATAGGTTTTTTCCACTTGTGTTTGAATCCCTTTAAATAGATGCATAATTGATTTAAATATATCACTTCTTCATTGAGACATTTTTTGCACAAACATCATTTTCTAAATGACCTACTAATTTCTCAAGCATCTACTACACAAAATGCATAAAAAAAAAGACAATAATATTCCCTAATTGAGCCTCGACACCTCTTCAGTGTACTCATTGCACACCAAGGTGTAATTGCTAGTTTTATTGAGTTTAGTATCATAATGATTTACTTTAGATGTCGTTTAAACTTGTCATGTTCACATAGAGAAGATATGCACCATTGGGTATGTGCAGATCATCATGGAAAAAATAGGCCCTTAAGTGGCAAAAAATTCAGAAAAATCATTGTTAGGCAACTTGACATAAAAATTTGAATAAGTTATCTATATTATTTCAAAAATATGTAAGAATAGAATTTGTAGAAAATTGAATGTAGTTTCTAAACTACTAGGTTTATTTAAAAATAAATAAAATCTATTTGGTGAAAATTTGAAATTTCAATGCAGAGTACTTAAATTTCAAGGAAAAATAAGAAGTAGGTGTCTGTCTAACCACCCTAACCATAATAAAATGATAATATTTTTTATAATATTCTATATGTAAGTAGAGGACTCATGTTAGGATGTGATGCATTTTTTTTTGTAATTTTTTCCAAGTAAATAATTAATTATGAATTTTTAAATTAATTTTTTTTAAAAATATAAAAACTCTTATGTCGACCACCTTAAGTTGGTCAAAACTTCCTAAAATTTATTTTATTTTTTAATCCTATAGTATGTGACACATGTTTATTCAAAAATGTGATAATGTTTGAAAGTTATAGATGTTTTTCAATTAGCCTATCGATTAGGACTTTAGTCATAATTCTAATAGAAAATGAATAATAATTATTTATTAAATTCAAATTAAAGCATAATTTATATTGGTTGAAAGTTGAGAATCTCCTCTAAAAACCCTTTTCATTTCATCAATTTTGGGTTAAAAAAAAGTCATCAGCCACATACCCTACAAATACCCATAATATTACCACTTTTTGGCCCATCATGATCCTGCACATACCCCATCACAATTTTGAAAAGCATAATCAAAACAAAAATTATGATGAATTTTTTATGTGCAATGTAATGAACTATTATCACATGCTTATCAAAGAAACACTAGAGGTTGACACTAGTAACACTTACTAATGACAATATAATGAAACTAATCAAGGAATCATCACAACTTTTCAACCATCAATAGACTTCCAACAATCACCAACAATATGAACTATTTGAGATCAATGATAACACCAACTACTCATATTTGCAACAATATCCCCCTTTTTCATTGATGGAAACACATGATGTCAATAACAAACAACAAACATAAAAACTCTGATGATGAACACACCACTCCTTACCAACTCTTTCTCTTTTCAAAATTTTCTTTCTCTCCCCCTTAGCTTACTACTCTAATTTTTCAAGTTATTATTTCTCCGCCTTTGACATAAATAGAAAAGGATGAAACATTTGTCTCTCACTCTCCCCCTTTGACATTATTCATATTTGTACCTACTCACCACTATTCTACAACATCTTTTCCTTTTTACTTCTTTGCATACTCCCCCTTAGGAGCACACAATAAACTATACCAACCACCAACCATTACACATATCCTTTGACATAGGTGATAAACGACAACACCAACCTAGACCAGTACTTTCTCCCCCTAAATATAATAACCAACAATGCCACTACCTACTCCACTTTAGAGGTAGCCACAAACATCATTCCAAAATAAGGAATGAATCTTGAGATCCAATAGAATGATGCATATCATTATGCATTTAGTTCAAAGGAGGGGTAATAACCCTTAAATTCTCCCAGAGATACTCAAAAGTATCCTTAAAAATATCCTTAGTAAATATATCAACTTGATCCTTTGTAGTCACATACTTTAGCTTCATCTCATTCTCTACAACCTTCTCTCCCAAAAATTCATACCAAATTAAGATATGTTTTTTCCTGGAGTGCATTAATAGATTCTTTGAAATGTTAATAACACTAGTCTTGTCACAAAAGATAGAAATTGGTTCATCATATACCACTCTAATATCCTTCAAGGTTTTCCTTACCCAAAAGACCTATTTCTAGCAAGATGCTACTACAATATATTCTATCTCCATAGTAGATAAAGACACTAAATCTTTCTTCTTTCATAGCCAAGACACCAATCTACATCCAAGAAAGAATGTATCACCACTTGTACTTTTTGTGTTATCCACACAACCTACCCAATCTACATTTGTACAAGCACTCATAGAGAAATCAATATGCTTTGGATACCATAAACCATGTTATAGAGTTCCTTTCAAGTATTTGAATATTCTCTTCACTACTGCAACATGTGACTCTCTAGGATCTTCTTGAAATGTAGCCGTAAGAAAAACTACATGCATGATATCCGGTCTAGTAGCAGTTATATATAATAGTCCTCCAATCATTGATTTTTACTTTCTTTGATTAGCATAAAGAGATTAATTATTCTTTCTCAGCTTGCAACTAGTAACCTTAGGAGTACTTACTAGTTTAGAAATATCCATTCCAAACTTCTTCAACATTTCATTGAGATACTTTGATTGTGAAATGAATATAGCTTTTTCTATCTGATTTATTTGTAGTCCAAGGAAGAAATTCATCTCCCCAAATATTGAGATTTCAAACTCATTCTACATCTATTCTACAAATATCTTACACATAGCTTCATTTCCTCCAAAAATTATATCATCAACATACACAACTACAATCAAGATTTGATCTTTTTCAGCTTTGAAATAAAGATTACTAACTATGGTTCCTTTATTGAATTATTGTTATATTAAGTACTTGTCCAACCTTGCATACCAAGCTCTAGGAGCTTGCTTCAGTCCATAAAGTTCCTTCTTCAAGCTACAAACCATATTCATTTTTTTTTATAGCTAAATCCCTTCTGGTTGTTCAATGTATACTTCTTCCAATTCACCATTCAAGAAAGAAAATTTCACATCCATTTGATAAAATTTAAAATATTTATGTGCTACAAAAGCTAAAAATATTGTGATAGCTTCCATTCTTTCCATTAGATAAAATTTCTCCTCAAAATCTATTCCTTCCACTTGTGAGTAACCTTTACACACAAGCCTTGCGTTATTTCTCACTACTCCATTCTCATTTAGTTTGTTTCAGAATACCCACTTAGTTCCAATTGCATTCTTGTTTGTTGGTCTTGGGACAAGTTCCCAAATCTATTTTTTCTTAATCTGCATTAGTTCTTCTTCCATATCCTTGATCCAATACTGATCTTTGCATGCTTGAATTATTGTTTTAGGTTTAACTTTATAAAGTAAACATAGATTTACATATTCTTCAGTCATAGCATTTTTTCTTCTTGTTAAAACACCTTTATTTTTCCACCAATGATGTGATCTTCAGAATCATTCTTCAACACATACTTAGAGCCTTAGTGATCCTTTCAAGAGCTTCTTCCTCTTTAAGATCAACTTATTTATTCTTACTTTCAGTTTAGTCATTTTCCCTACAACAAGTCTCATTTGATTCATATCCATCTATTACCACTGAGTTCTTCTATAAATCTTCACCCAATTTGACACTTGCACTCTCAACAATATTTTTCAGCCTCTTGTTGTAGCACCAATAAGATTTTATTCTTGTAGAATATCCAAGAAACATACCTTCATAAGATCTTGTATCAAAATTTCCCAAATTATTTTGATCTCTTTTGATATAACATTTTTTCTAAACACTCTAAAATATTTGACTATGGGAATCCTTCCATACCACAACTCATAGGGAGTCTTTGCACTATTTTCTCTTGCTTGTACTCTATTAAGTGTGTAGACTATGGTGTGAATTTCTTCTCTCCAATAGAATTCTAATAGGTTTTCTTTTTTCATCATGGTTCTTATAGCTTCCTAAATAGTCTTATTCTTTCTTTCAACAACTCCATTCTATTGAGGAGTCCTAGGGGAAAATAAATGCCTCTTTATTCCATGATTCTCACAAAAATAATTAAACTCATTGGGCGTGAACTCTCCACCTCTTTCAAACCTCAAAAATTTAATTTTCATATCCATTTCATTCTTAACCATAAATTTTAATGCTTTAAACTTATCTAGAGATTTTGACTTTTCTTTGAGAAAAGTAACCCATTTCATTCTAGAGTAATCATCAATTAATAGCATGAAATACCTGTCACCTTGGAAAATTCTTACTCTGGTAGGACCACAAAGATCTATATGCACCAATTCCAATAGTTTGGTAGTAGATTGTTCTTTGACTTTGAAACTTCTTCTTGGTTGCTTCCCAATTTAACATTCCTTATAGACAACATTGATGGGCTTTGTAATCTTTGCAATATCTCTCACATCTTGAATTGAAATGATCCTTACTAGGCTATCAAAATTGATGTGATGCATTCTTCTATGCCATAGTCAACTTTCATTAATTTGAGTCATAAAGCAATGACCATCAACCCCTTTAAGTTGATAAATGTTTCCATCTGTCCTTCTTCCAACAAAAACCACAATTTCAAATATTTTTCCGATCTCACATCATCATCCTGAAAAATAATATCATATCCTTTGCTACACATTTTTCCAACACTCAAGAGGTTATGTCATACACCCTTAACATAAAGAACATCATATGTATTATGATTTCCATCAAAATTGATTGAACCTTTTTCCACATATCTTAGCAGATGTATCATCACCAAACTTAGCAAGACCTCCTTCATATTTCTCAAGTTTAATAAACTTACTTTTGTCATTATTCATGTATGATTTGAGCATCCACTATCAATTATCCATTACTTCTTCTCCTCTCTAGCATGAAAAAAAATCACTATAGTTCCCTCAGTATCATGTCCTACTTCTAGAGCATTTTCCTTCATACATCTCTCAAAGTTACCAGAATTAGATTCAACATTTATAGCCATATAAGCATTCACTATCCTCATCATCTACATAGTCAAATTCATCATCATATATATACTGACATCTTCTTTTTGACATATGTAATAACTTTTTTTAATTGTTTTACCTGTGTTCTCTTTATTCTTTTCATTCAAAGATTTGTTTGGACATTTTGAAGCATAATGACCTATCTTTCCACAACTAAAACATTTGAAAGGTAACTTACCTCTATATTTTCTAGTACCCTTTTTCATTCTTCTCACAAATTTTTCTTCTACATCATCAAGATCTCCTATTCTAATTCCTCAATCTTCTCTAATTTTCCAACCTTAAAAGAAGTCTCAATTTTTTCATTACTTGGACCAAATTCTCTCAGTTCAAAAGAGAATAAAGCACCATACAACTGAACTCTAGTATATTTTGGGTATGTGGAGTATTGTCATGGAAAAAATAGGCCCTTAAGTGGCAAAAAATTCAGAAAAATTAGAGTTAGGCAACTTGACATAAAAATTTGAATAAGCTATCTATATTATTTAAAAAATATGTAAGAATAGAATTTGTATAAAATTGCATGTAGTTTCTAAACTACTATGTTTATTTAAAAAATATTAAAATCTATTTGGTGAAAATTTGAAATTTCAATGCAGTAGTACTTAAATTTCAGGGAAAAAATAAGTAGGTGTCTGTCTGACCACCCTAACCATAATAAAATGATAATATTTTTTTATAGGATTTTAGATATAAGTAGAGGACTCATGTCCAGATGTGATACATATTTTTTTGTAATTTTTTTCCAAGTAAATAATTAATTATGAATTTTTTATTACAACTTTTAAAAAATTAAAAAACTCATATGTCTAACCACTTTAAGTTGGTCAAAAATTCATGAAATTCATTTATATTTTTTAATCCTATAATATGTGAAGCATAGAATGTGACACATTTTTTGGATTCAAAAAATGTGATACCGTTTGAAAGCTATAGATGTTTTTCAAATAGCTTATCAATCAGGACTTTAGTTGAAATTCAAATAGAAAATAAATAATAATTATTTATTAAATTCAAAGTAAAGCATAATTTATAGTGGTGGAAAGCTAAGAATCTCATTTAAAAACCCTTTTTGTTTCATCAATTTTGGGTAAGAAAAAAGCCGTCAGCCACATACCCTACAAAAACCCATCATATCGCCACTTTTTGGCCCACTATGATCCTACACATACCCTTTTCTTAAATCTTGAGCTTCCTCAATAAACGAAACTTTATACAATTAGCTTTAGGAAGAGTTATCAGTACCTTCTTTATCACTTCTTCTTCTTCAATCTTTCTACCAAGTCCTTTGATGGAGTTGACAGTCTCATCCACCTTATGCATGTCACTTGTAATGTTTTCATCTTCTAAATTCCACATATTTTCATATATAATCTTTAAATTATTCCTCTTAGCTTGCTTGTCCTTTACATATCCTTCATAAATTCTTTTCAACTTTATCCAAATCTGATTAGCAATTTTTAGATTCATAACTTTCACAAGTCTAGTATTAGAAAGACCACTTAAAAGAGCATACCTTGCTTTACCATTGTTCTCATAGGCCTTGATCTCATCATCAGTACTTGGACCATTTGTAGGCATAGTGTATCTAGTCACAACACACTTACAAACTCCATATCCAAGGGATACCAGAAAACCTTCCATCCTTGTCTTCTAGAATACATGATTTGATCCATCAAAAAAAGGAGTTTCTCTCTCATATTCCATCCCATATCTACCTCAAGCGATTAATTTTTCTTCTAAGGAACCTTGCTTTGATACCAATTTTTGAATGCATAGGACAACTAAAAGGGTGGGTGAATCAATTGTTAATTAAAACATCAAAACCCTCATTAATATTCAAATCCAGATCAACTTTAATAACCTTTAATCTACATTAGAATGATTTGGCATGAAAGAAAATAACATAAATTGAAACACATCAACACCATGCACAATAGAATGCTAAATTTACATGAAAAATCCAAGAAGGGAAAAAACGTGATGAGGAATAGCTCACAATATAAAGTAATTGCAACATCAAATATGATAGTCTCACTATCAAAGGGCTCACTACTACATTACAAAAAATAAGAAAGAAGAATGTTATAGTGAGAAATCAATCTCAATGCAAGAAAAAATTCCACCACAATGTCACTAATGCATTCAAAGCCTTTTTGAAGATTGTAGACACCTTCTTCTCACAAATTTCAGTGGTCTAACTCATTAAAGCTCACACTACACTTCAAAAATTCATACTTCACTCCTCTACAATTTGCATCACACTCACTACTCACACATCCTCCATCAACACAACACATATTTATACCTAATTCAACCTTGAAAACATTCTCCAAGGTCGCCCATGCACCTTAACCATACAAAGTCAAATTAGTCAAGAGCCAAAACATTCTTGTGATAGAAAAGAATCAAGGTGAACCACATCATACCTTAACATGGACCTAAATCCACTCATACATGTCACACCACACTTCCACAGTCATTGTAATTAGTGTAAACACCCAAGGTCAATTGAACCTATGTAAACACCATCAAACATTTAAGTACACACTATTGGTTACTTTTTAAGAACCAAATTGATCTCTAGAGATACCTATGGATTTTTCCATTTCCAATTATCAGTAATTCTAAAGGGATTGGCCAACAAAGGAATAGAGGTTGCTAAAATTCTATTCCTACTCTTTGGGCTATGTGAAACCTGGGAGGGTGATCCCATAATGTATACCTAAGGATCTTTCACAATTACAATCAAATACATTGTTAATAACAAATATCTCTCATGATACCATTTAATAGTAACATTGAATAAGTTGGAAGCTTATTATGTCAATGTTATATATATTAGATATGAGAGAAAAGACACAAAAAAACCAATAACAACAGTGTTCCCCTGAGATTTTATGGTTAAAAGATTGAGTATTTAATTAATCAACACTATAAGTGTAACACTAATACCCTGCATGAACCAATGTCTTTATCCCAAGCACAGAGTCAATACCTTTTGACATAACCTGATAATAATTCAAATAATAACGCATATAACCCAAAGAAATATTGCATGACAACATTCCTCTGTGACGTTCGAGATTATCACTTCTTACAAATATCCTAGCACATAGTACCTATAAGTTATCAATCTCATATAAGTATTTACATCAATTCATTGAATCAATAAGAAAACACGAAACTAAACATCCATCAGATAATGACAAAGACAAATGAAAGAAATCCTTGATTACTTTCCATCATAACTCATAGCACACATACAAGGAGATAGAATAACCACAAAATGGATATTACTTTGTATTATAAATGCTATACCATTATTAGTCTTACATGCATAAGTACGAACTCCAAAAGAAACTTAAAACAAAGACTCTAAAACTTGCTTCGTATTTTTCTTGATAAAAGTAGCAATATCAACTCAAAATTTTCTAACTCACTCTCGTGCTTCTGGTCTTGAATTCCTTCTTATAGAGATGAAGGAGCAAACAAGCCTCAGACCAAATAGCACACATGTCATGATCCCATAGGACCACTTGCAACAATATTCCCTTCTTAGTTACGCTTGATTCTTTAGGTGGAGCAAATAAACATGAGGCAAAATTAACCTCAACTCTTCATGGAAAATGGGTCCCATCTTAAAATACATCATTAGTTTGTTACAACAGTTACAAGATATTCTCCATGTGCTCAAAATGCCAACTGTAAGAAAATCAAAACAGTAAAACTTACAAAGCAAGGCAAAGAAAGCGGAAAAGGTCAAAATGTGTTAATCCACATTAGCATCACATCACTTTAAGTTTTAAGGAGAGAATAATATTTTATCATGTTATATCAAAAGCCTAATCTATACTATATTCAGGCTATGTATTATTCTTCTCATGTCCATTATTTTCCTTATTCACTCTACGTATCTCTCCAACCAAATGTTATATTCTTCTTTAGTGGGCCATTTAACATTCAATAAATCCTGAAACTTAGTAGTATACCAGGAGTACCTTGCATCAATTAAAATCCTAGCTTCCTTAACAAATATATCCATTTTTTATTCAATTTCCACCATTGTACCAATGTTTCAATTGAGCAAGATGTAATTGGTGATAGAAAAATCCATCATATCTGCTTCAATCAATCCTCCCAAATATTTCTTCTAGGTGTCAAACGGATGCAATTCACCTTTTGAATTCAATATTTGAGGCATACCACGATCCTCCATCTCCTTGAATATTTTCAACTTTCTTTGGAGTTGTATACCCAAATTTCCATGGAAAGTAGTTACCTCATTTATTGAGTCAATAGTTTTCCAGATGTCACAAATATTTGTAGGTGCCTCAGGATCTTCATTCATTTTTGGCATCATTTCTTTCAAAGCACTTACCCAAGCAATCCAATTATTCCGTTCATTCCTAAAGGCCTCCTATACTTGCATATACTTTGTATTTTCCTCATGCATGTTTTTATATGTGGCCCATACATCATTAGCCCTATGGACCAACTTGGTCACCCTACGCTTAAGCACATCCTCAAAAAATTTATTGGCCACCCTGAATGTCTCCAATTTGGCCTGCTTGACATTTTCCTTTTCAACAGCTAACTTTTCTTTTAAATCATCAATTATGAGGGCCAAAGTCTCCCTATCTTGTGTATACATATCAAATGAAGAAGAAGAAGGTTGAGTCACTATTCTTTGAGTAGCTTGAATGGTAGCTCTCATTTGACTCAATTCATTCAAAGCCTTATTATTTTCCTTAATCAAAGATTCATATTTCTTCTGAGAAATATGTACAGTGTCCACACTAAGTATTACATCATGTGTAGTTAACTCACCCACCTATATTGGAGTTATGTCAGTAGCTCTTTTGACCACTAGTGAACCAATGACTTCTTCAATAGTCCTAGCAACCCCATGTTTCCTAGTATTAGGTGCCATAGACCAAATTGCAAGGGTATGCAACTTTGGACTATATCTAGGACCAAATACTTTATTCTAAAATTGATCCTCAAATATCAAATCTTGAGGATCTCTCCTAACTACATCATATGTTATGGTAGCTGTGATAGTACATCCTGGTAATAATATGATTCCACTATCTTTAACAATTCTTTGAGCTTTAGTGGGAGTAATAGCTACAATTTCAGCTCTAATATTTTCTTCCTCTACTTTCTTAGCTTCCTCCTAATGAGAAGGTTCAACATTGAATCAAACTAATTCTAATCTATCTTTTATGTAATTACTCCACTATTGAATCATAAACTCATAAAAATTCTTTAGTTTGCACAAATTTTGCATCAACCAAAAACTCATCACACTCCCTAATTCTAGGATCATCATCATTTTCTCTGTCATACTACCACTAGGCAATTCTTTTAGGAGGAACATCTAAACTATGAGTCTCTTCAATATGAGGAAGGAGAAATTTTTGCTCAACTTCATCATTTCCTGGCACATGTTCTGCCACTTGTTCTTCCCTGACCTCCTTAACATCTTCAAGTCGTTCTAGGATATCCATAGATTGTCATTGTCATTGTTTCTCTAACAGGACTCGGGCTTTGTCTACAACCTCCTTTACCTTTATCTTAAACTCACTAGACTGATAGTCCCTTATCATGGTAAAGGCCCTCTCTAAGGGGTTTTCAATTTCATTATATGGACTGATGTAGAAGGCATTCCTTTTCATAATCTTTTCCTCAATATTTTTTATAGTTGACCAATCCATTTTCCTAACCATGACAACCTCATCACTTGTCAAATTCCTTAGTACATCATCTTTATAGAGGAATTCATGATGTATGATGCCTAAGTTCTTTTGTCTCATTTTTCCTGCCACAAATCTTTCTAGATAAAAAACTCTAACCTCATTGATAGGCATTCTAAGATTATTCACCATAATGCCCAATTTTTCATACCCCTCAAGGGCAGTGACTTTAAAATAAGAAAAATAACATTGGGGATTTCAACAGAGCTCTTTCTATCGTTTCTAAGCATTTCATAATCCATAACATCAATTTTCCATATGAGCTCCATGAAAGCCAATTTATTTGAGACATACAAGGGTAAACAATGGGGTGCCACCTTAGCTCCATAAACCCTAATCAATGTATATTTAGAATGTAGAAACTAGTCAGCCCATTATGTGTTGATATTGAGCTTGGTACATCCTTTGGGCACATAACAATTCTAATCTCTAGAGAAAGTCTAAATTTAGGCACCACACCCAATGACTCTATGATACCATGTCTTATAACATTGGTAAACAAAATGTAATTGGAATTGGAGCAATCCTAATCCCAAATGTATGTCCACATTTGCATAGGGATAGCCTTGTTTTCACTGTCCCTAATCTTTATATTTAATTTCCTTTTCCACTCATAATCTCCTTCCCATAAGAGCATATGCATTAATAAGGACCAATGGGGGAAAGACAGAGGGAGAACTTCCTTTTTAAAATTGAGAAAATCCTCATGCATTCATTGAGAAACAAAATTAGCATAATCAAAACCAATGTTTCGATTATATTCTTGTGTATCTTCCACCATCACCAACAAATTAGGGGCTATTCTAACCTCAAAATCCCAAGCTAGCACATGGTTTAAACAATAGTAAGTGTTTTTGAAATAATATTCAAATTCTTCATACTTAAAAGGCTTAACATCTTGAACAGTGATTTTTTTCTTGCTCCTTCTATGTTGCACAAGTATTGTTTCTCTATATGCAAATTTTCTCCCTTCATATTCAACATACAAGTCAGCACGTCTGAAATTTGTAGTATAATTGGTATTCAACCCAAATACATCCAACATTTTATCCTTTGTCACCTCTAGAATTATATCACCATTCTTACTCTTGATTTTCCTATCAGTAGGGTCATAGTGCCTTGCTAGCTCCATCATTAAATCAACTTCCACAAACACATTTGGAACCACTAACTTTCCTAGGTTCAACCCCCACAAATAGCATGTAGGCTTACTAGAATTTTTCCTATTGAAAGCATACCAAAACAATTTCCATCCACTCTGGGGTTGGGGTTTCTCACCAATTTCACCAGCATTATCAATCAACCTAGTGGTAATAGCAACTTTTCTTGTGGGCCTTTTACCAATTCATGAACCTCCCTCCTTGATACCTCTGGAAGTTTCTTGCATAATTTTTTTTGTTTCCTTCTTTGCACTTCTGGACCTTGTGGAAGCCACAAGGGTACTAGGCAAAGGGTTATACATAGTCACTGGCTTAGGATTAATTTTAGCTGAAGCATGTCGAGTTTTAAGTCTTTTAACCCTCTTTTGCTTTGGTTTATTTTCCGTTCTAACACTAGATTCAATCTAGGCTCTGGGTCACTCATGCTTGTAAAATAAATGGAAAGTAGGGTTTACAATTTCTTATGGCCAAATAAAACCTTTCACAATTATGACAGGATAAAACACTACTATTGAACATGACACCTTTCTTCACAATTTAGATAGTGCTCAATTATCAAATTGAAATCACCAGAAAAGGATAAATTACACATTCCACCAATTTTCCTATCAGCTTTCCAAGGCATTCATCTTACTACCTCAATAAAAATGAAGTATCAGGTTTGCTTACCTAGATGAAAGCAGTGTCACTCTGGTTGTTGATAATTTCTAGAGCTTTCCTTGCAAATTCTTCAACCTTTGGTCTTCTTTCCACTAGCTAGTGAATTAGGATGAACGATAAACTAGATATCTACTTTGTATTAGGGTTGAGAGGGGAGAATGTCACCATTAATATTTGATAGTAAGCTCGCGCGAGAAAACTGAAAATTAGCCATTGATTTTTAAACCTTGATTGTTGATTCTTCAGCTTTAAAACTATATCAATGGTTATCGATCCACCTCGCCACCTTCACTTTTGATTTATATGAGATCCTTAGGATTTTAACACATTGCCTCTTCATGTAGTAGTTGTCTCCAATCATTGACTTACTTCATTCTCATCCATCTTTATTAGTGATGCAAGTGCCTCATGCGATAAAATATTAGCCCTTAGATCTAAGGCTAGTTTCCCAATCTCATCCATCTCCATTACTCCTCGCTAAATCAACTTTGCACATTGATTTCCATCAGTGACGAGATGTAAGCACCATAGTTTAACATGTACACCTACATAGCAATCAATGGCACAAAATATATCACAAATAGGATGTAATCAAGTTAGTGAGAGAAATCTCCTTAAAAGGGACCATATCACTCATCACTAATCAAAATATTAGTGCTCAAAACAAATCCATGAGATGCGATGCAATTAGAAACTCATCTTCTCACTCATCTCTAATTTAAAACAATCTCTTTGTAACATATTGGTGATGAGTGATGAAACTATGATCATAAATTGAGAGGTCATTGCTTATCACTATTATAGCTTTAAGAATTCAAAAATCATTAGTTATACATGATCCCTTAAGAACCTCGCTCATCACTATTTGCAATCAAAATTTCATGGAACAATTCATGAGAAGCGATATCAAAGAGATATCACCTCATTGCTCGTTGCTGATTTAAATCATATATTTTGAAAGTGATCAATGGTAAGTGATAAGGACATAAGGCCAGTTGAACTTAAGTGAAGTCTTTTAGGCATGTGCTTATAAATTTTTTTAATGGAGGGGACTTCCTAGGATGATACGATAGATAGAAAAAGACTTAAGAACCCCAAAATCATTATAAAAAATCTTTCTAGACCCATGATGAGGAAACTGGTTGCCTAAAAAAAAAAATTAAAATAGTGACCAGAAATAGGCAATAGGGAGTCAACAACAAAATAGAACACTCAAGTGATTTCAAGGAAACAAATCCTAAAACCTTCCTAAATGCAACAAGGGTTTAAGATGGGACATGAGAATTAAGGTTCCATCACACACTTCCTTTGATCCAAACAAAAATCATGAACAACACATATCACTTGTACACAATCTAGAATATTCCAAAAACACCCTAAAATTGAACAAATTCCTTTACAACAAATTTCATCTGAAGAAAAAACTCATCTTGTACACCCAATTAACCTTTTACATACTATAACTAAAGAAAAATAACTTGTTGAGCACCAAACCAAAATCATCTTCAACTGAAGGTAGAAATGAACCTTATCATGACACTTCCAAAATCATAAGACTAGAACACAAGCTGTGGAGAAATGTAGAGCAAAACCATTTCTCCCAAACACCACTGTAATAGACAATTCACACACTAGTGAATGCAAATTTTAGTACACAACGATCTAGATCAAGAAACTCTGCATATAACACCTATGAACACCTTATATATCAACATATCCAAACCGCACAAGTAGATCTTCAACACAAAAGAAATACAGAGTGAAACCAAAACACCACTTTGTATGCCAAAACACCTCTACAACACACTATTTCCTCTTTTATTCAAATTTTCTCAAAATAACTTATAAACCAAGTACTAGAAACACATTCTTATCATTTGGAATACCTCCTCATCACAACCAAACCAACTATAATATAGCAACTCAACCATACACAAGCTTATCAAAGCACCACTAGAGGTTGACACTAGTAATACTTAATAATGACAACATAATGAAATTAATCAAAGCATCATCAAAACTTCTAGACCATCAATAGACTTCCGACAATCACCAACAATATGAACCAATTGAAATCAATGACAACACAGACATAAGCCTATTGACATCTATGACAATTCCATCTACTCATCTTTGTAACACATATAACTAAATGGAGCGCGGGCGGGAGCGGAGTGCTAGGAAGGAAAATGGGTGTTTCGAATCTTCTGGTATTGAGTAGGGTGATGGCAATGGATCTGCGAAGGCCCAGGTGGGTCACGGGCCTGCCTCGAGTAAGAAGAAAAGTGTGGAGGACCCAGAATGGGAGGATTCCCCAAAAAAGCGTGCGGATGACCCAGGGGGAAGAATATTCCAGTTCCTCCCCCTGTTAAACCTATCGGCGATTGCCCTAAAGATAACCTCAAAGGTGCAGTGGGGTCTGGTGACACGAATGGCGGGCATCGTAAGAAGTGGGCCTCATTGTTTGGGGTTAAACCCAATGGTAAGTCTTTTTTTCCCCCTGTGCGCAATATCTCCAGCCCTATAGTTGGAAAATTTGCAATCTCTATTCCAGATAAGATCATTGATCACAATATTTCTATAATGGAAAACTCCCTAGTTGGTAAATTCATGAGCCAAAGGCCAAATATTGATATTGTTAGGGATTTCGTCAGAAAAAAAATGGAGAACAAATGGTAGTGTCTTTGTTGCGGCTCTCCCAAAAGGTTTCTTTGCTTTTGAGTTCTTGAACAGAGAAGACATTAAGGCTGTTAGATGCGGAGGACCATGGGTTATTGGGAAATCAACTCTCTCACTTAAAAAATGGTCTTCAAACTTAGATCTAAGGGACTCCATCTTTGAGAATGCTCTGGTATGGGTTAGGCTTCATGGTCTTCCTCTAGAATATTGGAACGAGGGTGTTTTCAGGGGGATTGCTAGCTCCTTTGGGGAGCTATTATTGATTGACCCTATGACAACAGCAAGAAGGAGACTTGTGTTTTCCAGAATATGTGTGGGTGTTTCTCAGGAAGTGGATCTTCCCTCCTCTGTGGAGATCCACTCGAAACTTGGTCGCAGGCTATTGAGTTTGAGACCATCCCTTTTGCCTGCTTCAACTGCAGAAAATATGGCCATTGGGTTAAGCATTGCCCCCTTAAGGCAGTAAAAGAAATGGAAAACCCTAAAAGGGCCTCAAAAGTGGTATGGAAAAAGAAACAGGAGGAAAAATTTGTTACAGAGCTAGTGGGAAAGGTTGCTGAAATCCCTGATAACCTCTCTGGTGATGCTGGAAATGAAGGCTCCACCTTCTAGGTCCCCCAAGCTCTTGTTCTTGAGATTAAGTTTGGTTCTCAGGATAAAGGAGAAGGAATGGATTGCAATGCTGGGTACTTGGCTCTAAGCAAGGAGGATGTTTCTCAATACAATATCTCTGATGAAGCTGGAAATGATGGCTCTACCATCTAGACCCCCCAAGTTCTGGTTCCAGATTTTTCCTCTGACTCTCAGGACAAAGATGAAAGTGTGGAATGGGAAGCTTGGAAATTAGCCCCTAGTAAGTCGGATGATTCTATTACCTCAGAGATGAGCCCCATCTCTCGGGACCCCGTGATGCCAGGGCTAGATCATATTCCTTCTCAAGGTCTCTCTCTTGAGGTAGGCATTCCCCTGATTGTGTCTTCGGTCGGGACAAATAACCTAGGTATTGAATCTTGTTCAGATCTAGCTTCTTTTGATATTGTTAAAGACACTTATTTGGACCCTTTCCAGGCAAGCCTTCTTGAAAGAAGTATCTCCCTACCTTGTGGGAATGGACTCATGTATACCCTCCCCTAGGAATAGAAATTCCTATCTGAAAAAGAATGGGAATCCAACAAAGAATCAGATAGCCAAGATAAAACAGATAGAGAAGAGGTGTTATCTAAGAAAAATAAGAAAAAATTGAAAATCAAAATTAAAATCACCCCTTGTGGGATGTCAACAAGATCAAGAGCAAAAGCGGACTGTGGGGAAATATCCCTGGCCAAAGGAAGAAGACCCAAAAATCTGATAAGTGAGCACCATAGCTTTCAAGATATTGCAGATGGCTTCCAAAAAAACCATCCCGGAGCTCCTTCTCTCTCCTAAATTCCCATGAAGTTATTGTCCTGGAATATTAGGGGACTAAATAACCCCCACAAGCAGGATATTTTACACAATTTTTCCTGGGACCAAAATCCTGATATTCACCTCATTCAGGAAACCAAAATGTTAAGTGAAAAGGTGGAAAATATTTCTTTGTTCCAACACTGTTCCATTCAGGGCAGTGATTCTGCTGGTGCTTCTGGTGGGGTTGTGACTTTTTGGAACTGTAAGGTCATAAGAGGTGATCCTCTTTTTTCTCATCCTAATCATGTTGCTACTAGATTTACTCATATTAGGGACAACTTCAGCTGGATCCAGTCTAATATTTATGCTCATAACTGTAAAAAAGCTCAAAAGGATTTTTGGAAAGAGCTGGATGCTTTTCGGAATATCTTTCAAAATGACCCATGGGTTGTTATGGGAGATTTTAACTCACCCCTCCTTTAGGGCGAGAAGTTTGGTGGCTCTCAGATTAATGAAGAAAGCAAAGAAGATCTCTTGGATTTCATCAACAATCAGGCCTTGATCAACCTGGACTTGCAAGGGAGCTCTTACACATGGTCGAATCGAAGAGTTCTGTCTGATCTGATCCAAGTGAGACTTGACAGAACCCTTGTTTTTGATATTTGGATCTTAAATTATTGTTGCTCTTTGAAAACCCTCCCTAGGATTGGATATGACCATTTTCCTATTAGTTTTGTGGCTAACCCCTTAAAAATTAAGAGGAATACTCTCTTTCGCTTTGAGAAGATGTGGCTTTCCCATCCTCTCCTCTAAGAGGAAATAAGGAAATGGTGGAAGATTAAAATTAAGGGTACTGCCTTATTTAGAATCGCCAAAAAATTAAGAGAAGTTAAAATGAATCTCAGAGTGGAAAAAAGAGTCTTTTGGCAATATCTTTCAAATCAAATCTGATCTTCAGTTTAGGCTGTCTGAAATCCAAAACAAAATTCAGAAGGAAGGCTACTTGAATGAAACTAAGGAAAAAGAAAACGAGATCCTCTCAAAACTTCACGAGATAATTGCTGGAGAAGAGGAATTTTGGAGACAAATATCTAGAGCTCTATGGCTAAGGCTGGAGACAAAAACACCAGATACTTTCATCTTTTAGCTTCTAAACATAAGGTGGCTAACAAAATTTTTGTGATTGTGGTTGATGGTAGAACTTATGAGGAGGAAGAGGATATTAGAAGAGAATCTATCCTATTCTTCAAGAAGAACCTCCTATCTGAGAAAGAGGGTATTAACTTGGAGGATCAAAATCAGTTACTAGAGGCTATCCCCAGGATTGTTAACTCTAGAGACAATGAAATGTTGATAGATATACCCACCAGTGAGGAAATTAAAAACGTTGTTTTCTCTTTTGAAGGAAGCAAAGCACTTGGTCCTGATGGCTTCCCTTTACTTTTCTTCCAGTGGTTTTGGGACATTGTTGGGGAGGATGTTGAGAAGGTTGTGAAAGAGTTCTTCCACTCTAGAAATTTGTTGAAGGAGTTAAATGCCACTTTCTTGGTTCTTATTCCCAAAAAACCTGGAGTGCAGGATTTTGAAGGCTTCAGACCTATCAGCCTCTGTAATTCATTCTATAAAATTATTTCAAAGGTGCTTACCTCTAGGCTGCTTCTTATTCTGCCCTCTATAATTGCTCCTCAATAGAATGGCTTTGTTCCTAGAAGATAGATTCTTGAATCTATTGTCCACGCTCATGAGAATGTTCATTCCCTCTTGGTCTCTAAATCAGAAGGATTTCTTCTTAAGCTTAACATTTTGAAGGCTTATGATAGGGTGGACTAGAACTTTCTATTTAAGATCTTAAAGTCTTTTGGCTTCAATGAAAGGGTTTTGCAGCTTATTAAACAACTCATCACTTCTGCTTCTATGGCGGTTCTTATTAATGGATCCCCTTCCACTTTCTTCCGTAGTTCCAGAGGGTTAAGATAGGGAGATCCCATTTCTCCTATCCTCTTCACAATTATGGCTGAGGTTTTTGGTAGGAATATGAGTAAATTGGTTGCTCAAAGAGCTATTATGGGGCTCAAACCATCATCAAACAATTTGATATGCTCTCATCAATAGTTCGTGGATGACACTTTGCTAATGGAAAGGTTTGCTGTCTCGGAAGCTAAAGAGATGAAGAAACTTTTGGATACCTATGGTAGAGCTTTTGGTCAGGTGATAAATAAGAAAAAAAGCTCGGTATACTTCTTTAACACACCTTTATATAGATAGAGAAAGATAGCTAGAATTCTTGGTTGCAAGATTGAGTCCCTTCTTGCTACTTATCTGGGATTGCCTCTTTGTTTAAAACCCCTGGATACTTTTTGGATCTCTTTGGTTGATAGGTTTGGGAAAAAACTCTCTGGTTGGAAAGGAGCTCACCTAAGCCAAGCCAGAAAACTCCAGCTTCTTAAAGTTTCTCTGCAGAATCTCCCTATCTCAGTCTTTTTAAAATCCCATCCAAATATGCTGAAACCATTGAGAAGATCCAAAAGAAATTCCTTTGGTCTGGAGTCGAAGAAAGAAAAATAATGCCCCTTGTTGGATGGGATTTGGTTTGTAGATCTAAAAAGGATGGAGGCCTTGGGCTAAGAAAAATCAGACTGCTGAACAAGTCGCTACTAGCTAAACAGATATAGAGACTTTTCTTTTCCTCTGGAGAATGGAGTGAAATAATTAAAAGCAAGTATCTACAGAATAAAAATTCCCTCAAAGATCTTATTGAGAATCCCAACCTTCTAAAAAGATCAAGTTGCTAGAACTATATGACTGATGGGATAAAGGTGGTGAAACTGGGATTGAAATGGCAGGTTCACAATGGTAACCAGGTTAGATTCTGGGATGATTGTTGGCTGCATAATGAACCTCTGTCTTAGGATGGGAATCTCAGTAGATGGGCTGAGTTCTGCAAAGATACTTTTGGCCTTTTCGTTAAAGACTACTGGTGGGATGGTAAGTGGATCAATCTTCCCTTGATAAACCCTATGCTGGTTTCTATTTACTCCTCATTGAATGCTATCAGACTTTGCTTTAATCAGGAGGATAGTCTTATCTGGAAGTATGAGCCTTCTGGGTGCTTTTCTGTCTCTTCTGCCTTTTCCTGGATTACAAATGCTCTTAACCCTCCCCCTCTGTGGTTGCAAGCCTGGACTAAGCATCTCTTGCCTAAGGCTAACATTTTTTTCTGGTCTTTGCTGCAAAATAAAGTTCTAACTATGGATAATCTTAGAAAAAGAGGATTTTTTCTCCCCAATAGATGCTACCTCTGTAAATACAATGTTGAATAGGTTAACCACCTCTTTATCCACTATCCTTTCTCCTCCTTGGTTTGGGACAAGCTTCTGAAATGCTAGCATTTTTCTTGGGTCCCCCCGGAGTCGGTTGAGGATTTTTTTGTTAAATGGAAAGCGCCTTCTTTCAACCCCTTTATTAAAAAATTGTGGGCTTTCTCATTCCCCCATGTGACTTGGGGAATTTGGAAAGAGAGAAACAACTGAATCTTCAAGGATAAGGAGTCTTTGGAGGAAATTGTGTTTGAGAGAATTCTTAGGATGATCAAAGAAAACTTCTCTATTGTTCCCTTCAGGGAGGACAAGGTTGATACTGTGGTTTATTCTCCTTTTGATAGCCTGATTGCAAGGGAATGGATAATTAAATGGGATATTACCAATGCTCCTAATACTACCAAAAAATCCAGGGATGGAGTTTGCTGGAGTTTTCCTATGGAAGGCTAGGCCAAAGACAACTTCGATGGCGCAACCAAAGGAAACCCGGGGAAGGCTGGGTGTGGTGGGGTCCTAAGGGATTCAGAAGGTAACTTTATGGGAGTTGTTGCCACCCCTCTGGGGGTCCAAACCAATCACGTGGTGGAAGCAACAAGGGCTTATTACATAATCAACCTCCTTGTGGGAATTAAATGCAAAAATATTTAGCTTGAAGGTGACTCAAAAAATATTATTGATAGCCTTTGTGGTAGGTCTCAGCCTGCATGGTCGATTAAAAATTGGATAGAAGATTCTAAGATTTTACTTAGTAAGTTTGATAGAATAAAAATAATTCATGCTTACCCTGAGGCGAACACGGTTGCAAATTTTTTTGCCAATGAGGGAGTTAAGAGTGACAAAATCCTTATGTGGCACAAAAAGACTAACCTCCACTTCGATGTTCAAGCTTTATTGGATCTCGACGCGGTGAATGGAAAAGAGGCGGCATCTTGTAATAATGAGGAAGGTATGAATCATGAATAACAAAATTAGAAGATATAATGGGGCCGAGAGGATCCGACAGATAAATTATTTACTTTGGCATGCTTTGTGGGTCCTACGAAGCAAAGGAACTATCTGGAATAGGTTTTCTATCTGCAACAGTATTTGAACTAAGATATCAAATATGGGCGGTGAACGGAAGAGGGTTGAACCTACCAGCTTCGAGTCACACACCAAGAATGCCAAAGCATGGAGTAAAATAAGATGGAGTGGCTTACTTCCGTTCATTGAGAAACTCCATGGCCCTAAGGAGGAGATTATAGATTTCTTTAAGAAGAATTGGAATAATGGAGAGGTTCTCCTCTTTGGGAGGAAAGTTTAGATTGACGAAGCCTTGATAGCGGAGGTGACTGGCATTCCGATGGAAGAGCATAAATTTTTTAGAGACAGGAAATTCTCTGATGAAGCTGTGGTGAGGTTCCCTAAATTTGAGATAGAGAAGCAAAAACTTATCAAAATGACAAATAGTTACTATGAAGTGGACACTATAAAAGCTTTATGGAGAAAAGTGCTAAGGGTTATCATGGAGTACATCACTTTCGATGACTGCTTCACTAGGGTTTATGGATACCACTTCGTGCTACTCAATCACTTCCAACATAAGGTGCATGTCTCTATCCCCTTCTTGCTCTGTTCCCTGAGAAATAGCTTTTCTGATCATAGTAGAAGCCCTAAAAGATACCTGATTCTTCACATGGGTCTTTTAAGGCTCATTTATGAGCACTTTTAGAATATTCCTGCCCTTCCAAACCCTATAGCCCCTTTGGAGCTTGATGAAGATGATACTAAGCCTAGAATTTTTGATTCTAAAGTTTCCCCTAGATGTGTCAAGAGCTCTTTGCCTCCTCTGCCCCTCCTTCTACCTCTGGTTGTTCCCCCCAGCCTTCTGGTACCTGCTCTGTTCCTGCCTCTAGCCGCACTAACCCTAACACCAAAGGGGTAGGCTCTAGCTCTCTGGTTAATAAGCTTGTCTCCTACCCTGATGACTCCCCTGTTGCTTCTGCTAAAGCGGCCAGGGTTAGTCTTGAGAACCCCCACGTCCCTCAAAATATTCAACAAGAGAATTACAGCCCTCCTAGAGGTGCAGAGTCGGTGATTTTTGGGGTCAATTCTGAAAGTGACCCCCCTTGTGACTTTGTTGGAAATTCCAAGAATTATTCTTTGGACCAATTGAATTCTGCCAAATGGTTATTTCATGAAATAAGTGAGCTGAAATCTAAAAATATGTCTCTTCATAGTAAGCTGGGGGAAATTGAAGCCAAAATTGCAAGGCTAATTCAGCTCAAAGCGGAGAAGAATACCAATGTGAAGGATAACACACAAAAGGACAACACAGTTGAAAATGATATTGAAAAAATTAAAGGAACCATGAAAAAAATTGCTAATCAAAACTGTAGAATTGCCAAACATAACTCTGTCATCATCAAAGCCATGTCCGAAAGACTGGAGAAAACCTAGAAGAGAGCTCTGATTATCGACCTTGATCAGGAGAAAGACCAGGATGAGGAAGTAGGGATCTCTAAACGAACTAGATCAAGCACGAAAAGAAAAACCCTGACCACCTGAAATATGACTCAGATCTTTATGGAGGGGGTTCAAGATATGGTGGACCTGGAAGAGGTTGCAGACGAATTTCTAAAATCTATGAATTAGCTATGGCTGGGCCCAACTTTGTCTGTTTGCTGGCCGTTTTATGGTTTTTTTGTGGCTTTTTGTGGTTGTCTGCTTAAAATGGTTTTTATCTTTCTGGCAGCCTTTTTGGTTTTCGGAACTCTATTTTGGTCTTTTCTTGTAATGTTACTCCACGGTTTCGGGTCCCTGTAAAACTCGTTTATCCCCCTTTTATCAAAAACACATATAACTAAAATTTGTGTTCAATGGATAAAATAATACCCATATGTATATTAAATAATATAAATCTATCTTAATCCTCAAATCCACTAAACTAAACCACATTTATTTGAAAAAAAACTAAAGATGAGTTTATAAACATAATCTATAAAACCTAAAACATGAAACCTAAAGCCTAGAATCAATAACATCCTAACAAAAACCTAAACCAAAAACAAACAACACCCTAAACTTTATAATCCTAAAAAATCCTAATGCTAATTTATCTTAAAATATATTATTATTGTAAATTCACTTGTCTAATGTTAAAAGACACTAATATTAGAAATATTAAACCTAATTTGAAAATTAAAATCAATAGAAAGGAACATTGTTCTTCTCTAATTGATGATTACTTCAAAAAAAATTCATAGAGGTAGGAAGGGTAACCTTGGTTCAAGAGGTGGTGATTTTGCAATTAGGAATTTAAAAGGTGAGTTAATTTGTGGTAGCTAAGTATTTATTGGGTATTGGTACAAACAATGAAGAGGAATGGAAAGTTTTAATAATTAGGTTTAAGAACTGTGGTTTTGTAAAAGAAAACTAAATTGATAGTAGAAAGAGATTTATTGATAGTGATAATGCTATGAATAAATGTAGGAGCTTCAATTGAAAAATGAATTGATGTGTAAAGGAAACCTAAACACTAATATTTTTTGGGAATTTATAATATCTTTTCATTGCAAACACTGTTAAACATTGTTATAAACCATTTGACCAATGATAATAAGTATTGAAAAAAATATGATAATTTCTAAATGATAAAAATCAAGTCCATGGTCTAATTTAGAATTGAAGCTCACAGTTAATCCCCTAAAATATGTTAATGATTGCTATGAGATTTTGGACATGCTCTTAAGGAATTTTTGGAAAGGCTCATTTGTGGTAGTTGGGTTGGAATATAATGGAAAATAAGGATGACGCTATACATATATGCTCTACGGATGATTGGGATATAGTATGTTTCTTTTTAAGTTATCTAGTAAGTTGTTGGCATAAGGCTCGGTCCAATATTTTATATATGTGAAAGTTAGAGCTAAATAATTAATGTTAAGGTGGTGGGGATATGTATTTTGTTGGTCAATATTATTAGCAAGTGGTCTCTCGAAGCTATTGACAAACATGGAGGAATAACTAAAATCTAAGGTTCACCTAGTGCAAGAGTGTGCCTCCTATAAATTCCCACAATACATATTCAACTATTGCGAACATGCAACCCTAGGTTTTATCAAAAGAATCTTTGGACAATAAGTGCTCTTAGTTGGGGATTGTTCCAAGGTAGCAATATGCAAGGAATTTATAATGAATCACTCATTTTCCTTTCTAAATGCATCTCCCCATTTATGGTTTATTCAAACGTTCCTTCTAGATCATTTTACTGGTATTTATGTTCGTAATATACGGTATTGTACTTTAGAAGCTATATTAACATCACTTCTTGTTCACATTTTGAGGTTGCTTGAGTGGAGTTGAATAATGAGGTTAGAATCCTAAATACTTTTTGTGGTGACATTGATTGAGTCTTACTAGGTCATCATGATCATCATTTTTAGGGGTGGCTAGAAGTGGGAAGTGATATGCTATCCTACACTTCGAAGGCTTTTTGCTGCATAGGTCCATATGAGAGAGGGAGAATTGACATAACGCGAGACTTTTGTCATTGGCTAGCAACAGGAGTAGTAGGTATTCTAATGTAGAAGAGCCCTAGGTTAGGGAGGTGGTAGATACTAAGCATCCTTTCCTAGTGGCTAATGCAGGGTGGTTTGAGGTTGTATGTTATCTTATGCATAAGGTTTTTGTATTGCTCTTACATGTTATTGCGTTTTAGTGTTTAAGTTAAATTGGATTTTGGATTATGCTCATCTTTTAGCTTTGATCATTTTTGGTTGTAATATTTTTTCAATTGCAATGTTATATTTGTAATTTTTCTATTAATAAGGTAGAGGTTCTTATATAACTCACATTGATATAATTTAAATTTTGTATTATTATATATTATTAAAATAAAATTTATGTAAATTTTTATGTCACAGTTATATACATTTGCATTATTATATGTTTTGGTGTTAATTTGACAAATATAAATGCTAAAAAATGTTACTTTTCTCTAAAATCCTAAAATAAAATTTACATTAGAAAATGTTTTTTTTTTTAATGATAAATCCATTAAAGTGTATTGAAACTCTAGAATTGGGTATGTGTAGGATCATCATGGGCCAAAAAGTGGCGATATGATGGGTATTTGTAGGGTATGTGGTTGACGACTTTTTTTAACCCAAAATTGATGAAATGAAAAGGGTTTTTAAAGGAGATTCTCATCTTTCCACCAAAATAAATTATGCTTTACTTTGAATTTAATAAATAATTATTATTCATTTTCTATTTGAATTATGACTAAAGTCCGATTGATAAGGCGAAAAAACATCTATAGCTTTCAAACGGTCTCACATTTTTTGAATCCAAAAAATGCATCACTTTCTATGGTTCACATACTATAGGATTAAAAAAATAAAAATTCAATTTCATGAAATTTTGACCAAGTTAAGGTGGTGAGACATATGGGTTTTTTATATTTTTTAAAAGTTGTAATAGAAAATTCATAATTAATTATTTACTTAAAAAAAAATTACAAAAAAATATACATCACATTGAGACATGATTTCTCTACTTATATCTAAAATATTATAAAAAATATTATCATTTTATTGTGGTTAGGGTGGTCAGATAGACACCTACTTCTTATTTTTTCCCTGAAATTTAAGTACTACTACATTGAAATTCCAAATTTTCACCAAATAGATTTGTTTTTTTTAAAATAAACCTAGTAGTTTAGAAAGTACATTCAATTTCTTATAGATTCTATTCTTACATATTTTTGAAATAATATAGATAACTTATTCAATTTTTTACGTTAAGTTTCCTAACTCTGATTTTTCTGAATTTTTTGCCACTTAAGGGCCTGTTTTTTCTATGATGATCTTGCACATACCCAATTTTAACAAAATTGATTCCAAAATAATACAAAAATAAATAAATTTTATTCAAGGTGACACAATTCTAATGCAAATGATTTGAACATAATAAGGAATGTATTTTGTTTTATATATAACACCTAAATCTATATTTTGACAAAATGTAATTAAAAAACTTGATATGGAGAAGCACATTATTAGAAGGTACAATAAATTGTTTATAATTTGGAGACAAGTATTGAGATTGTCATTATTTAAATCTTCACAATTACATTCATTTATAACTTATACTTCACACAATCTTCACACAAATATAAATGAAATAATGTGAAATTTCACTTTTATACAACAAATTTAATAATTTTTTAATACAAAACAACATAATAATAAATTTAATAAAGAAGATAAAAAAAATATAAAATTATTTATTTGTTTAAAAAGAATTAAAAATTACTTTTAAACTTGAGACAACTTTACTATAAATAAAATATATAATTAGAAAATATATATAGTTTATATTTTAACTAACTTCAATTCATAAAACTTAATATAAAAATTCAAATTATTTAAAAATTTCAAAAAATAAATTATTATTAAGAAACAAATATTATTTTTTAATATTAAAAAGTGATAAAATTATAATTAACAACTGTCAAAACAAATATAAAGCTATCATATTACATGACACTATTTTGTCTTTATATTGGGTGTCCCTATGTTAATATAGTTTCTAAAGCACAATAACCTAATTGACTAAACTATACAACATGGCTCTAAAATTAATCGAATTGGGTTCTCAAAGATATCAAATTCTATTAATAAATTAAAAATATATATTAAACTATTGAATATATTAATAATAAAGGTCTATTGATTTATTTTTATTCCATAATATATAATAAATTATTGTTAAATAAACCTTGTATATTTTTTAATAATTTGGATGAGATGAATATTTTTAGTTGGATTAATTCAGCAAGCTAATCAGAAAATTGTATTAACATTTTTTAATTTAATTTAATTTTATTAGTCAATAGGCTACATATATTGTGAGATTTGAGCCTGAAAAAGTCTCACACCTGCAAACCATTGTTGAGTCATGGGAAAATAAGTTTTAGCTCTCCTTTAATGGTAAAACAGCTGCCAATGCCATTTAATGGTAAAAGCCTCAAAAATCTCACTTATCACATAAAAACCAGACAAATATCGATTTGATAACTACATGAGAACATTCTATTTTCATTTGCAGTGTTTTTTGTCAATTTGATGGCAACTTGGTTTTTCATTCACATTGCTTATATTTTAAATCTGTATACAAACATTTCATAATCAGATAATACTTAATGTTTTTAAGGAAAAAATCTAAATTTGTCCAAGTTTATTTCATTCCAATATTTAGCATTTATTATTAATTGTTTAATCCAACCACATGCAACTAGAATTTGCATGCACAAACATGTACTCTCTAACATACTAACATACATATAGTTTTCTATCAGTGGAATCCTTGAACCTCCTTTAGGTGCAAGTGCTAGTTTTAGATATTTTATATTTTCATTCATGTATTAAAGTATTCATGTTTATCTTTTATATGATATCATGTAACTGTAAAAGAATCTTGATATGTCTATTTATATCCTCACATGCTTAAAGATAATAGAAACAAGATTTCTTATTATAATAGAGAACGGTTGCATTTTTATAATAATAAAAATTATAAAAAATTTATTCCCAAAAAAATTTCTCAACTGAAATACTTTATATTATCTTTATTTTCAATTATTTTATTTTCATTTCAGAATCTATACATACTTGATACTATTTCTATTGTACAAATTTATATAATTAAAAAAATAAAATGAAAAACTGACTGCAGTTAAAGATTAACATACACTGCTGCGAAACACTATTAAAATAGCATACCTAATGCTCCTGCCTTATGTCACTAAACATGTTTTCATAACACAGCCTTAAAAACACTGCCATGTAAACAGATCGTCCAACAAAACTGTCCAACACACGCAAGCTGTCAACACAGATTAACCAACCAAGAACAGTTCAAAAGTGAATGGACATAGACCTTGAGAACAAACCCCACTCACAGACGTTATAATCACGATGTCTAATGAATAAAAAACTTGACGTTCATTCTGTCATATAGTTGTCAAAAGTTGGCAAAACAGATATGCCTTAACAAAAGTGTGGGGTATGCTCTCCAACAGAATGACAAAATCTGCATAGCTTGCAATGGAGGATGATGTCTCAGTTTATAGAAATCCAAAAATGCCCACGTTAGCCCAGGACTGGATTTCACATGAAATAATGGAAAGATTTGAATGAGATGTGGACATGGTGTTTAAGTTATTGTATATTCAGTAATCCTTTCTTGTGCTGAATGATTTAGAATATGTTGGAGATGATCTAATTTAACTTTCTGTTCTAGGCAACCATTGAGTAAGTGGATTAAGATCTGAGGTCATTATCATGCACATTGTTTATGGTAATGTTGTCTCATTTGTAGATAAGGGATGGGATTGGATGAGTCAATTTTATATTAAATTTTGGCCCCTGGGTTACATCAACTTAAAAAATAAATTGAATTGATCGTATAAAGATACAATAAAGTTTTATTTGAGATAAAGTTTAAATATAGATTAACATCTTCAAAGAAAGAGTTCATCAATAAGAACAAGTTACTTTTTTATGATGGGAGTAGTCTTGTCAATTCCATGTTTGAAAGCCATGATGTGTTGTATACTATACATTTAATGTGTTGATTGATTGATTTATATTAGCTTTATTAGGAAGAATGGTATGTATTAGAAGGATTGATGACATTAGTATTAATAATATAAAGTGTTTTTTTCTGAGATCTTTCTAGTTTTATTTTAGTTGGTGCATTTAGTTTTATATGTTTTAAAATTATTGATCTAATTTTGTGTTCATTTTCATGGAGTTTTGTAAAAGATAGACAATGTCCATCATTTAAAGGATGTTAGACTAAAGTATTTGAACAGTAATTTTGGGAGGAATTTCAATATTAAAAATAAAAATAAAAATGCATATTTGTTTTTATAAGTGATTAATACTAATTTTTTTACATGTTTAAGATCAATTAATAGTTTCTTGAGATATCAAGGTCAAGTAAAGCATATTTCTAGGAGAGTTTTTGGCAAAAGATGGCCTTGATAGATTTCTAAATTATCCTTTAATTGCTATTATTTATTTTGATATTTCCCAAAAGAACTTTTGAATTTTCATATTATCCATGACATTTCCTAAGATTATATTATTATGATGCATTAGACATATTTGTTATTGTTTTGATAAAATATTTATATGAATATATGGTTGTTGATTGAGATGTGATGAAATAATGTGATTAAACTTGATGAAGAGGTTTTTGTAAAAAGGCTAACTCATTCTATAGCAAGAGAGGAGGAGAATAGATAATCATAAATAAAAAGCATAAGAGTGCTTGTAATTGACACGTTCATAATGACAATGAGAAAAGTATTCTTGTAACCAAGAGAGGGTGTAGGTATGTAGCAACATGCATCATGTAAACTAGTGTTGAGCTAGCCACAACTAAGGAGAATCAACTAGTTGCATTAGACTTCTACTACCAACAATTGATTGTTGAATTAGGGACTCTTATTCTATAGTTAATGCCAATATTTTTTTATTACATGACTTTATCACTTGTATATGCATGCCTCCATGGTCCAATTTTCTCTTTAATGTGAACAAGAACATAAAATGACTTTATCTCCTAGTTAGACTCTTCCAAAAAATAACTCTCTCCTTGTTGAATAGAGATGAGAAAAAAATATCGTGATGAGTCCAAGATTAGTTAGGACTAGTTATGCTTATATGTATTGCAAATATTAGTGGATCATTAATGATGAAAGTATATTATCTAAAATTTTCCATTTTTAAGTAAGCAATAAAAAATCCACCATGTTTGGTTCATTTTTGTTTAGTAATATGCATGAAGCTTTGTTTGTTGGTTGATTCTCTAGTCTAATGAGAGTGCACATACCCAAGTTAGGGCCCACTTGAGGTACAATGTTACCTTGAATTTTGATTTTTTAATATTTTTGCATCTGATTGTGAGTTGAAATAGTAAAATATTCATGTTCATGTATTAAACATTGATTAGTGTTTAATATAGGACTTTCAGCTTAACTTGTCATTTACCTATAGCTATGACTTGTAAGATTAATATTAGTAGTAATCTTTGACCAGGTTCAGTTAAAATGTTAATTCAATAATATTCACCCTTTGATTTTATGATTTCAAGAACAAGTGAAAGTATTCTACAAACACTAGAATTCTCATAGTTTTACATGCCTCATCTCAAGTGTACATCTCTAGTTGATAATTCAATGTATCTTATTACAATTTATTGTAACTTAATCCGGATGACTCTATCCTTTAAGTAGAAGTGCATGACCATACTACTCTATATCGTTAGTTATATAGGAGAATATATAGGTCTAAGAACATAACTAACCAAATTGTTTTAAGAATTTTGTATTTAACCAAAACTAAATTTCAACAATTCTTATTTTTTATAGATAAGACAACACATAGGGTTTATATAAATAAAATGGGCATGACTTCTCATAGGTGATTTGAAATGGAGAAGCTTCCAAACTATAAGTTGTGGATACATATGAAATTTAGAATTTATAAGAGGGTCATACTAAGTCTCACCCATTTAGCATTAGAAATATTGTATTCACATATAAAGTTTAAGAATTAATAAAGTTCTAACCCCAAAAGATATTTGTTGTTGTAAGTAACAATTAAAAATAAAGGTAGCAATTTTGTAACCATTTAGTCATTTCCAATTATTGAAGAAACTATAGGGGGCCATAGTGGAGATCTTGAGGATGAGTGACATGTTCATCATCATAATATTTTCCTCTATGTATTGTCAATCACTACTTGAGAGGTAAAATACAATCTAATATTGAGTTTATCTTTTTCACTTAATGTTGGGTGTCATGGTCTTTAATGATAGACCAAGAGAAAACTACTCAAAACCTATGTTTCCTTTTAAAAACTAATATTTTTTTCTAATGATTACCAACTATCATATGATATTTTTATTAATTAAGTGTATTTAAAATATGAAGGAATAACCATTTCTTTCAAAATTTTGAGATAATCAAGGACGTTGGTTTTAGCTTGCATACATGTGTCCCTCCCTTTATTTTTATTCATACTACTTTACAATTTTGCAATAGGATTTTTCAATATTATCTACATTTATTACCAAACCTCAAGGTTGCTACCTCCTTTTACTTAAATGACACCTGTTTATTTCACTTCAATTATCAATGTTAAAGAAATAGGAATTAGAGTAAGAAATGACACCACCATAGAAGAAATTTCACAAGTTTTTACCATCTAAAAGTATGCTCAATAGGTGGATATATTATACATGGGTTCCACACGGGGTTAAGATGGATGTCATCCAAAACTTAACCAAAGTATTTTATCTCTTTTTCTTTCTAGAAGCCAACCATGAAAATATAATCCTTTGCTATGGTAATCTTTATGTGCATAGTTGCTTACTATTTTCCTCTCCCTGTAGAAGGGATTCTATTTTTTGTGACTAATAGTGTCTTAAAGTTCTTTTGTTGGTTGAATTCCTTGGGTTGTTGTCAATCCTTGTTGGTTGTTCCTCAACCATATTGATTCCTCCCTTGGGGGTGAGGTTTGTGCTTAGATTGAAATTATTTATTCAAATCAACCACAGTGTCATGTCTATATGTGGAGATAGATCTCTCTAAAAATTTTAAAGAAACTAATTGACATACATATTGGTGCCTCATGCAACATGTAAAATGTGTTGTATATTATTATTTTAGTGTCAATCATTTGAATTTGATATTATAGATTACCCATTAGTTACCCAAAAGTTCAAACTATCCTCCACACTAATTTTAATGAGGAAGGGGAAAATAGAGATAATTGGACTAATGTAATAATGGTGAATTTAGGGACAAAAAAAAGGCCCTTAGTCAAACATCAGTGGTCATAATGTTGAAATGGTGAAACTACTAAAGCCATCACAACGGGACCCTCTTAACTAGAAGACACAGAAAAAGTATCAATGATCATGTGACCATCTTGGATACATGTCATTGAAAATTCCAAGTAAGAAATTAATATTTGAATAGAGCCCACTCATTCTTCTAGCAAGTATTTTAGAGTTTTTAGTAAACCTTGATACACTAGAAATCCACTACCTATGAGTGTCTTATCCTTAATAAAGCTAGTTGTTAAAATTAATTCTTAACTAGAGGAAGGTTTATTTTCACTTATCCCTTCTAGGAGGTAGAATAAGGAGAATATGTTCCTAAGAAATGACAATTAAAATTTGAATCTTTCTAAACTAAAAATCATTTTTTTAGATATAATAGATTTTCTACTTTGTATAATTACATAGAAATTAAGGATAAAAGGGGGTTAAAAGTGGACACTTTTTCCTAAAATCATCTAAACGTGAACTTGGATTAGTAATTCAAGATGTGTACATTCAAAAAAATTGAAAATATAATGACAATTATAATTGTAGCACTATGAATATAGTTTATAAAATACATTTTTTTAAATGGTTAAGGGTAAGGGAGTCAAATGTTGAGCATACACAAATTTTTTCCTAGTTGTATCATTAAAATATAATATAGGTTTTTGTGTGTGCCCCCTATTTTTATGTTGCTTTGTGTTAATTTTTTAAAAATTATTAGACAAAAATATAGCTAAGAGTGAGTACTACAAGATGTTTTTTTTTTTATTAAATATATATTTTTATGATTTTTCAAAATGGATGCATCTTGAAAATTACTTAGTTGAGTGTACATAATTTATAAATTGCACAAACATAATTGAAAATATAATTTATTAATGTGTATAGAATTAAGAATAAAATAATCCTTTTATTTTTCAAATTTAGATAAGTGGATCAAAAATTAAGAAATAAGAAATAGTACGTATATCTTAGAGGAATACAAATAAATATATTGATGTATTTAAAATGAAAAATAAATGTTGCTAGAAAGACATGACATGGATCACCATTTTAGTGGTATTTTTATCAAAATTTTCTACAAAATATATAAATCTAATAATATTGATGTTTTTTTTTTCTTAAATATAAAAAAATATGCCTTTGTCCAAGCCTATTACAATCCTAAAATAGGAAGACCAAATTTGAAATAAATAAAAAAATTTCCTTATAAAATATGGGAACATTATATAATGCAAGCACATCAAATAAAATTATTGTGTTATATACCATGAACATGTTAAAGAACACAATTTTTTTATATAATACAAATTTATTATGTAACACATTCATGTTATGTGGATAACCTAAAATTCATGTGATTGATAAAAATATATGTTAACCTATGATATGGTTGCATTACATAATGTACTTGTGTCACATAAATTTCTTGAGTTGTATATTGTAGTTTCTTTACATAATGTGAGTGCATCATGTACATCACATAAAATTAAGATAGTTGAGAAAAATATATGGTAATGTAGGATATATAGTCCCAATTAACTCTTTGTATAAGCTTTGGTAAATTGTGATTTATTCCCTTTCTTCATTTCTCTATCTCTCTATCTCTCCCTTTTTATATCTCTCTATCCCCATATCTCTATAGTTATATCTATCTCTCTCTCTCTCTATATATATATATATGTATGTATGTATGTATGTATGTATATATATGGATATATATATATATATACCTCTCTCTCTCTCTCTCTCTATTCATCCCTCTTTATCTCTTTCTATACCTCCCCCTCAAACTCTCCTTATCTTTGTTACTTTTTACCTTTCAGTCTCCTCAAATTTTTTAGGTCTCTATCTTTTTCTTTCCCTCTCCTCCTCCCTCTATCTCTCCCTCATGCCCTCTATTTCTCCCTCTTTATCTCTCTATCTCTCCCTCTATATCTATCTATATCTCCCTCTTTCTCTATCTATGTCTCTCTATTTATCCCTATTTCTCTCTCTCTATCTTTCTCTCCATCTCTCTTTATCTCTTCATATCTCCCACTTTCTCTAAATTTCCTTATATATCTATATCTTTATCTTTCCCTCTTTATCACTCCCTATATGTCTCCCTCTTTATATCTATCTATATATCTATCTCTCCCCTCTCTCCCTCTATCTATCCATCTCCCTATCTCTATATCTCTATCTCTCCCTCTCCCTCTATTTCTACCTCTCTATTTCCCCTTCTCCATCTCTCCATATTTCTATTAATCCATCTATCACTATATATCTATTTCTACCTCTCTCTCTCTCCAACATTTTCTATATCTATCTCCCTATATTTACCCACCCCCCTCTCTCTCTCTCTCTTCAACCAGCCCTCTCTCTACTTCTCTCTACCTAACATATTCTTCTATGCTTCTCTCTATCTAATCTATTTTTATATACTTGTCTCTATCTAATCTATTCCTATATACTTCTTTCTCTGCCCCTCCCTCCTCATTCCCTCTTTCAATCTCTCTACCTTACACCTTACCTCTCTAATTCTATCTATCACTTCTCTATCTCACCTCTTTCCATGCCTATCTCTCCCTCCCTCCCTTCATACCTCTCCTTCCCTCCCTCTCTCTCTCTCTCTCTCTCTCTCTCTCTCTCTCTCTATCTCACACCTCTCTCCTTACATATGCCTCCCATCCTCCTCTCCCTCTACCTCACCTCCCTCTCTCTCCCTCCTTCCTTCTCCTTCACTCTCTACTTCTCTCTCTACTTTGATTTATCTCCCCCTCCCTCTCTCTACCTACCTCTCTCTAACCTCTCTCTTCATCCCTATCTCTCCCTATACCCCTAACTCTCCCTCCATCTCTCCTTCCCTCTCTATTTATCTCATATCCCCTCCCTCTCTCTACCTACCTCTCTCTCTCCATCCCTATCTCTCCCTCCATATCTTGTTCCATCTCTACCTACCTCTCTCTCACACCTAAATCTCCATACCTACCTCTCTCCCATCTCTCTCTCTCTCTCAAATATCTCTCCATCCTTATATCTCCCTTTATCCCTACTTCTCCCTCCATCTCTCCTTCCCCATGTACTTTTCTTTATCTCCCCTCCCTCACTCTACCTATCTCTCTCTCTCACCTTTCTCTCCATCCCTATCACCCCCTCTATCCCTACCTTTCCCTCCATCTCTCATTCCCTCTCTACTTCTCTCTTTCTCTCATCCCTCTCTACCTACCTCTCTCTCTCTCATCTCACTCTCAATCCCTCCCTCCTTCCCTCTCTCAATCTCTCCACCTTCTTCCCTCTCTACTTCTCTCTCTCTATCACATCTCTCTAGGGTGATCCCAAAATACTGGTTTACAATTTTTGGCCAAACTAGACATTGAAATATTTTTTTTCTAACTAAATCTTCACTTTTAGGCACCTATAGTAGCTAAACTATGAGGAATTTGAAGATGATGCAAACTAGAGTTTTATGAAATTTTGTCTATAGATTCTAAATATATTTTTTTCAAAATTTTTGAAATTATATTGCATTTCTTTTTCCATCTCCTTCGAAAACTAGTTTTTTTTATAAAATAATATTTTTAAGGAGTGACACTCACCATATAATGCCTAACTTTTTTTCCATGAAAGATAAAATTCTAATTCTTTCGAATTTAGATTTGTAACTCCGATGTCTAGTGCTTCCACTTTGTTAGATAGTTTTTTATTGAATATTTTTTCTTTAATCAATTTTCAAAGTCAAACCAATTACAATTCAAACATAGGTGGACCGTATAACGCTAAATTTTTTTGTATGTATCAAAATTCAATTTTTTTTGTTGGATCTTCAATATCTATTGCACTCATATTTTTATTTTTTTTATTTTTGATAATCTGCTATTTTTCCACATGTGTAGAACAAAGAGCTTCATTTTTGGTGAAAAACCTATGTTTAATAAAACCAAAACATATTAAAATTATAGTCAATGGATAGCGCGTTCTAAGGAATACCTTATTCCAATTGGCTCTGTGAAGTCTCTACCATTTTCATCTTTAAACCAAGCTCTAAAATGTAATTTTTTTTATTTGTTGTGTGATAGAGAGCAGGAATCAAGGAAAAGGGTGGTTCGCTCAAAATAGTGGGGTTCAAGTGAACTAGGGTTCATTCAAACCCTAGTTCATTTGAACCCCCTTTCATAAAGGGGTTTTCATTTTTTTTGGCAGGATGGTTCGTACTTGCATTAAATGGGTTCACTTGAACCCTCTTTTGGATTGTTTGAACCAATGAGTTTATTTGAACCCCAAGATCTAAAATTTTTGCTATGGGGTCAATTTTTTTTAGTTTTCCTTCCTCATTCAAATTGTAAACCACTTTTGTGGGTTTACCCTCTACCACTTTCCTCTCTCTCTCTAAAATTATCTCTATCTCACATCTCTTTCCCTACCTCCCTCCCTCCCTAATTTTATCTATCTCCCCATATCTCTTTGTATCTCTCTCTTCCTTCCTCCCACTCACCTTCCCTCTCTACTTATATCTATCTAACTTATCCCTCTATAGCTCTTTCTCTCTCCCTCCATCCCTACCTCTCTCTCTCATTCTCTCTCCTCTCTCTCTCTACCTCTTTCCTTCCCTCTATTCTCTCTATATCTCACCTCTCTACATATATATCCCTACCTCTCTCTCCCTCCCTCCTCTCTCTCTCCCTCCCCCTATTTCTCTCTTACTCTCTCCATCTCTCTACCATCTTTCTCTCTCTATCTCTCTTTATCCAACTCTCTCTCCATCTTTGCCTCTCCCTAAATCTCCCCACCTTCATCCCCTTTTTATATCACATATTTGTGCACATCAGAGAGAGAGGCAAGCATGGGAGGTCTAGGGAGATTTAAAGAGGTATATGTGAGATAGAGAGAGATGGGAGATATAGGTAGAGAGAGATTGATATGGATTTATAGAGGGAAATGTAGGTAGAGATATGGAGATGGGAGATAGAGTAAAGTAGAGAGGGAGGGAGAGGTTGTGAGGGAGGGGGGAGAGGTGAGATAAAGAGGGAGAGAAAAAAAAAGAGAGAGGGAGAGGGAGGGAGAGAGAAAGGGGGGAGGGACTGAGAGGTAAAATGGGATAGTTGAGATAGATAATAGAGAGGGATAGATAGGTAGAGAGAGGGTGAGGAATGATAGAAAGAGGGGGTAGAGAGAGGTTGGTATATAGATAGGGAGAGGAGAGAAAGGGGGTAGGTATAGAGGGAGAGGAGAGAGAAAGGGAGATGGGAGATATAAAGAAGGGGGAGGGAGAGGGAGGTAGGGATAGAGATGTAGGGAGATATAATTGATATAAAGAGAGAGTAGAGAGGGAAGGAGAGAGAGAGGAAGGGAGGGATAAGAGAGAGAGAGAAGGTGGAGATATTGAGAGAGGGAAGGAGCGAGGGAGGGACAGAGAATGAGGTATAAAGGGATAGGTAGGTAGAGAGAAGTAGAGAGGGAAGGAGAGGGGTGATCCCACAAAGTTGGTTTACAATTTCTAGGAGATTCTATTTTTGTTGAAATCACATACTTTTAGAAAATATAATTATTTAAGCCTTAAAAAGTTCCATTTAAAGAATTCCAATTGAAGAGGGTTTGATCAAACTACCTTAGATCAAACCCTCTTGGATAGAACCCCACTAGTTTTAAACCATACCTATAACGGAGTCTCCTTTACACCTATCAAACTACTAATAAAAAGTCACTTTTGATTTACCTTTTGGGGAATCAAATGAATTTAATTAAATTTTTTTTGTAAGTATGTATTCCTTATTATAAGCTTCCCTAAACATATAATTTTAAATAAATTTAATTTAATTATTATATTTCTTATTTATTTCTTTTGAATGTAGATTTTTTGCTGAAAAGCAAGCTCTTTGTTCTTCTCATGTGGAAAAATATAAGATTATCAAACAAAAAAATTGAAAAATATGATTCCACCAGATATTGAATTCCTTGATCCAAGAAAATAAAAATAAAAAATTCGATACATACAAAAAAAATTATGTTATATGTTTTGCCTATGCCTGAATTATAATTAGTTTGACTTCAAAACTTGTTTAAGGAAAAAATATTCAATAAAACACTATGAAACCAATTGCAAGCACTAGATATCGTAGTTACAAATCTAAATTAAAAATATATATATATATCCTTCATGAAAAAAAGTTGTGTTATACAGTGAGCATCACTCCTTAAAACTGGTGTTTACTGAAAAAAACTAGTTTTCAAAGGAGATGGAAAAAGAAGTGAAATCTGATTCCAAAATTTTTGAAAAAAAAAAAAATTTTGAATCTACAAAAAAAATGTCACAAATCACTAGTTTGCATCATCTTCAATTCCTCACGGTTTAGCCATTATAGATGCTCGAAAGTGAAGATTTAGTTAGAAAAAATTAGTTCAGTGTCCAGTTTGGCCAAAAATTGTAAGCCAATATTGTGGGATCACCTAAAGGAGGGAGAGGTAGGGATGGAGAGAGAGAAATAGAGAGAGGGGAAAATACAGAGAGGGAGGGAAATATAGATAGAAGTAGAGAGAGGAGAGGTAGATATAGAGGGAGAGAGAGGAGGGAGGGAGGAATAGGTAGGGTGAAAGAGGTGAGATGGAAAGTAGAGAGAGATCTCAGGGGGAACGGAGGGAGGGAGAGGTAAAAGGGGATAATTGAGATAGATAAGAGGGAGTGAGAAATGAAGATAGAGAGAGGGTGAGGATAGATATAAAGAGAGGGGAGGGAGAAAGAAAGACAAAGAGGGGGGGGGAGCAAGAGATAGAGAGAGATACAGAGAGGTAGGGAGAGAGATATTTGAGATAGAAAGAGAGGGGGGAGGGGGAAGTGAGAAAGGGTAGACAGAGGAGGAAGGTGGATCAATTGAGAGAGGGAAGGATGGATGGAGAGAGGGAGAGAAAGAGGTATAGAGGGGTAGGTAGGTAGAGAGTAGTAGAGAGGGAAGGACAAATGGAGGGAGAGGTAGGGATGGAGAGAGAGGTGTGAGTGAGTAATAGAGAGAAAGGTAGGTAGAGAGAGGGAGGGGGAGATAGAGAGAAGTATAGAGGGGAGGAGAGATGGAGGGAGAGGTAATGATATAGGGAGAGATAGGGATGGAGAGAGAGAGAGAGGTGAGAGTAAGAAATAGAGATATAGGTAGGTATAGAGAGGGAGGGGGAGATAGAGAGAAGTAGATAGGGAAGGAGAGAGGGAAGGAGAGGTAGGGAGGGAGGGAGAGGGAGGTGAGATAGAGAGAGAGGATGGAAGGGAGGGATATGTATGGAGAGAGAGATGAGATATAGAGAAAGAGAGTAGAGAGTGAAGGAGAGGTAGGGAGGGAGTAAGAGAGAGGTGAGGTATAAGAGGGGGGAGGGATAAGTAGGGAGAGAGAGGTGAGATATAAGAGGGAGGAAGGGATAAGTAGGGAGAGAGAGGTGAGGAAGAGAAGTGATAGAGAAAGAATTAGAGAGGTAAGGAGGAAGGTAGAGAGATTGAGAGAGGGAAGGAGGAAGGGAGAGAGAAAGAGGTAGATAGGAATAAGTTATAAGATAGAGAGAAGTAGAGAGATAAATTTGGTGTAAGAGAGAGAGAGGGGGTAGTTTGATCCCACAAAGCTGGTTTACATTTTTTGGGAGATTTTTATTTTTGTTGAAATCACATATTTTTAGAAAATATAATGATTCAAGCCTTAAAAAAAATCTTTTAAAGCATTCCAATTGAAGAGGGTTTGATCAAACTACCTTAGATCAAACCCCTTTGGATAGAATCCTGCTAGTTTTAAACCATACCTATAATGGAGTTTCCTTTACACCTATCAAAATGCAGATAAAAAACTACTTTTGATTTACCTTTTTGGGGATCAAATGAAGTCATTTAAATATTTTTTTTTGTATGTGTGTAGTCCTTATTATAAGCTTCCCAAAAAGTATAATTTTAAATAAATTTAATTTAATTATTATATTTATTTTTTATTTCTTATGAATGTACGTTTTTCACAAAAAATCAAGCTCTTTGTTCTACACATGGAGAAAAATACCAGATTATTAAAAAAATGAAAAATATGAGTGCACCAGATATTGAAGTCCTTGATCTAGCAAAAATTTTAAAAAATAATTTTGATGCATACAAAAAAAGTTACATGTTATACGATCACGCTATGTCTGAATTGTAATTGGTTTGACTTCGAAACTTGATTAAAGAAAAAATATTCAATAAAAAACTATTTAACCAAGTGGAAGCACTAGATATTGGAGTTAAAAATATAAATTCAAAAGAATTATAATTTTATCCTTCATGGAAAAAAATTGTGTTATACAGTGAGTGTCACTTTTTAAAAATGTTGTTTTCTTATGAGAACTAGTTTTTGAGGGAGATGGAAAAAGAAATGCAATCTAATTCCAATTTTTTTGAAAAAGTATTTTTAGAATCTACAGACAAAATGTAATGAAACTCTAGTTTGCATCATCTTCAAATTCCTCACGTTTTAGCTGCTATAGGTGCCCGAAAGTGAAGATTTAATTAAAAATAATAATTTTAGTGTCTAGTTTGGCCAAAAATTGTGAACCACTATTATGGGATCACCCAATAAGGAGGTATAGTTGAGATAGATAAGAGAGAGTGAGAGAGGTAGATATAGAGAGAGTGGGGAGAGATAGAAAGAGGAGGGAGGAGAGAGAGAGAGGGAGGGAGAGGTAGGGAGAGAGAGGGAGGGAGGGAGAAGTGAGAGAGAGTAGATAGAGGAGGGTTGATGCAAGAAGTTGGGTCCACAAAAAGCTCAAAA
>VDFB02322941.1:51529-70236 GCA_007258455.2 Sequoia sempervirens
AGAGATGAGGTGGAAGGTAGAGAGATTGAGAGAGGGAAGGATGGAGGGAGGGAGAAAGAGGTATATAAAATAAGGTTAGAGAGAGAGAGGTAGTTATTGAGCTCAAGGGAAAGAGTTAGATAAAGGGATGGAGATATTGAGAGAGAGAGAGAGGCTAGAGCATAAGAGATGAAAATGAGTGAGATAGATAGAGAAGGATGATATAACTTGTTGATTATTGAAATTTGACTTCCCGATTACTAAAATTTGACATTCTTATTACTGAAATTTGGCTATCTAAAAAATTATAAGATCTTCCAAAAATGATAATTTTCATTATAACTACAAGAGATTCAAAACCACTCTCAAACATCCTAAAACTATATACGTGAAATATAACTTAAAGTATAAGAAAGTAAATGTCTATATGTAAATGTCAACTTATACTTAAATGTTTATTTCATGTATATAGTTTCCCTAGAAGAGGCAAAGAAGGACAAAGACAAAGAAAAAAGAAAGAGTTCAAAATATGTATTCCAAAATTCATGCTTCACATTCGGTGAGTGCCAAATTTGGCACTCGCCAAATGATCTACATCGGGAAATACCAACCCAAAGGATTTGACAACCATTTCATGCCAAGGATGTGACTTTCTAAAAGGGTAATAAAATTTCATAGTTTTTGTTGTGCTCTCCATCAGGTTTACACGTCTTTCAATGCAAGTTTATTAAAAAATAAAGATGATGTTAGGCTCTATCTTAGCTATCTAAATATATAATGTTTCTTACATTTTGATTATGTTAAGGTTTTCATCTATAACTTCTCTTGTCAGTGCATCCATTTTTTGTCAAAAACCAACATGTGTTAGTTTTTGGATATATTTTTAATCATTCATCAAGTTTTGAAATAAATTAACTTTTTATAAACTAGACTCCATTTTACATGTAATGAAAAAATATAGGGGGAGCACGCTCAAATTTCATCTTTTCAAGATGTGTCCACTTTGAAAATTTGTAAAATATTATATATTCATTAAAAAATTATCTAAAAGAACTGGGATAAACTACATGGTGTTAGCTAATTTCTCACCATTCATATTTTTTATATTTTTAAAAAAGGTTAATGAAAAAGGAAGGGGCCCACAGATGCTATGCTAGTTTTTTGATAAAAACATGACCACTTTTGTCCCCCCCACTTTTTGAAATCCTTAATATTCATTATTTTAAAACAATTAGTAGCATAAAAGTTAGATTTAGAGCACTAAAACTATTGTTCTTGTTGCATCTTCAAATTTTGAGCATAACTATTTTTGTATTCTTGTGAACATTATAATTTACTGATTTAAAAAAAAGAAGAGGCATCTTAAGAGCCATTTTTGTGTCACGACTTGGTGCACTTACCCTTTTATTAATGTATATTTTTCTTCCATTAATATGTGTGATACAACTACACACATATATGCCCATAAAGAAAAATAAGGACATAGATAATTTTCCATATTAAGTTTTTGAGGAAAGTAAAGAAGATTAAATTATATCTAAGAAAATTTTGATAGCCTATAGAGAAATAATGAAAAAGAAAAAACATAAGAAAATAAACATCAATATACATGGGGACAACTCTTTTGGGTGAAAGAACCCCACACTCCAAAGCACAAAAATAATAAATATTAATATATAGAAAAAATACATTACAAAACACTTGTAGGATAAGATTCTTAACATGTAAATCTATATTTGTCTCCTCATCATAGGGAAACAAGGTGGAGTTATTATTTAATTCATATACACATGAGGTAAAAATTAGATACTATATAATAAATTGATGTAGGCATGCAATTCCCAATTGTTCCTTTTGAGATATTTATATTCTTGAACATTGTATTTTTTGTAATTTCAGATACTATATTATTGATTGATGAAAGTATTTCCATGCTTATATGATATATGTAATATTGTTCCTTGTTGGGTGTTTGTGCATCACTTTGGAAGTTATATATTGCGTAGGTATTCTTGACATGTTCTTTGAGGATGTAAGTACATGGTACTTCCCCATTTAATTTTTTAGTTTTAGTTATTCTCTAATAGCGATTATTATGGAGGTATCAAATTGGGCCTTTTCTATCTATTGTCCCCTATCATGGGTATGTGTAGGATCTTCATGGAAAAAATAGGTCCTTAAGTGGCAAAAAAATCAAAAAAATCAAAGTTAGGCAACTTGACATAAGAATTTGAATAAGTTATCTATATTATTTTAAAAATATGTAAGAATGTAATTTGTAGCAAATAGAATGCAGTTTCTAAACTACTAGGTTTGTTGAAAAAAAATGTATTTGGTGAAAAATTGAAATTTCAATGTAATAGTACTTAAATTTTAGGGAGATAATAAGTAGGAGTCTGTTTGACCACCCTAACCACAACATAGCGATAATATTTTTTTATAAGATTTTAGCTATATAAGTAGGGGACTCATGTCCCAATGTGATACATATTTTTTGTAATTTTTTTTTTACAGTAAATAATTAATTATGAGTTTTTATTATACTTTTTAAAAATATAAAAACTTATATGTTTGACCACCCACCTAACTTGGTCAAAACTTCATGAAATTATTTTTTATTTTTTTAATCCTATAGTATGTGAATCATAGAATGTGATACATTTTTTGGATGTAAAAAATGTGATACCATTTGAAAGCTATAGATGTTTTTCAATCAGTCTATCAATCATAATTTTACCTATAATTTGAATAGAAAATAAATAATAATTACTTATTAAATTCAAAGTACAGAATAATTTATATTGGTGGAAATCTGAGAATCTCCTTTAAAAACCTTTTTCGTTTTGTCAATTTTGAATAAAAAAAAAGTTGTCAGCCACATACCCATCATATTGCCATTTTTTGGCCCATCATGATCCTGCACATACCCTCATACTCAAATCAAGTGTGAGGTATATCACGTGTGACCTTGTGTAAGACTAGATTGTAATTGGAAGTGATTTTGGAGTTCATTTTCTTGTGGGTTACTAGTAATTACTTGTATTAATTTAATAGTTTAATTTCCATTTGCACATAAATATTCAAATAGTTTAATGCATTTGGCTCTGTCCTTCAAGAATTAAACCATTAAATGTGATTTCATTTATCATGGAATAAATAATATTATTGATCTACTATTTGAGTTGAATACTCCACATACTAAGTGAGACATTTTATAGACATTTAAGAAAATGCAGATTAATCAATATCAATAACAACTACATCATGTGTATCTAGAAATCAAATATTTCTTGAAGTACAAAACCAAAAATGGAGAAAATTTGAACACATAGACTTAATAGATTCTTATAGATTTTTAGAAGAAGAGATATAGAAAATGAATTATAATATATTACATATTTTTTTGTCTAAGGTTCATATTTTTTGTGTAGGGTTCATTTTTTTGTTTCAATTGAATTTAGGGTTATATTTGTTCTCTATGTGGCTAGAATATTTATACACTATATAAATAATTAAATTATAAAATACACAAAATAAATATAAATATAAACAACAAAATACAAAAACTAGTGAAAAAGGGGAAAAAGCACTTACTTGGACTTGGTGATGGCCTTGAAGGTTGCTCGAAATTGGGATCCCATTCATGTGTTATAGTTGGTCCTAGTAAAACTAAGCTTGGAATCAATTTTTTTTAAAATAAATAATTTTTGGAAATAGGATCTCATTTCCTATATAATGGGATCACACTTATTAGAAAATAGTATCCCATTTCATAGTAAATTAAATTTTGTTTTGTGGTCCTTAGATTGGGATTCTATCATGAAATAGGATCACATTTTAAATTTTGGCTCAGGATCCCAAATTGAAACATGATCTCATTTTGCTTTGCTCAATTAGGCATTTTTTCCTACCCAAAACTTCCATGAGTAGTGGACTCAACTTCTTGATTTTACCATTAAATCAATTTCTTTTTTATCTTCCCTAACCTCTTCACTTTGTTCATAATCTTCATCTAAACCCTCTTCTTCGGCATGCTCCTCATTCTTGAATTAATCTTTGTTCTTCTTCAGGTGTATCTTTTTTCTTAGTCTCAAAGTGCACTCTTCATTCATTTTCTTTATATTTTGGCTATTTAAGGTCAAAAATGTTGGAAATAGGATGCTATTTAATTGCAATCATAAACATTATTTATTTCATGTATCTCCTAAGTCCTTGGAATACGTTCATCAACACTAAGATTAGGAGGAGATTAATATTTGATGAAATAATCATGTTAATTGACATTTGTAATTAATTCTAAATGTTAGGAGCATGTGAGGGCATCCATTATGAGTTCCTAAATAATAGCGACACATGGGGTACCCACATGGTAGGTGACATTCACCTTAACTTTAGTTACCTATTTGAAGTAAGAGATAACACTTCTAAATGCATGTAAAGATCCTAGGAGTTAGGGTTTGATGTTTGCATGCATGAAGTTCAGTTTAGTTTAGTTTAAAATTAGTTTAGTTTAGTTTAGTTTAGTTTAGTTTAGTTCAATTCAGCTCACTTCAATTTAGTTATGGTTTAGTTATCTTTAGTTAGTTTTAGTTGAATGCTAGTTGACTTTAGTTAACTTGGAATGCATGGCTAATGACTTGAGTTGCATGACAGATAATAGGGACTACCTCCAGTTAACAGGGGATGACCATTCTTGCATGAATGGTGTTGAGAAATGTTTTAGTTAACAAGAAATTACTTGGACCAAACTTGGGCGCCCAAGTTGGCTTCTTGGAATTAACTCCTTTGCATGTTGAGATATTTCAGAAGGCTAAGTTAAGTGGGACCTCTTTAGGGTGCCTACTTTGAGGATGAAGCCTTGAAGATATTTACAGAATAAAGGTTGAGTTGCTACTTCAGTTTGGGAGGTCCAAATGCATGAAGATGAGGATTTGACATTGTTCTTCATGACTTAACTCTATTTGCATGAGATAGGTGTACCTTTTAGGGATAGGGCTTGAGCATTGTAATTTGAACTTGGTTGGAGTTTACAAAGTTAATTAAAGCCTATTTATCTCAAGCAATTTGAAGAGAGTTTGTATTATTTTTACTGTAGGTTGTGAAGAAGTTTTGGTGAAGGAAAAAGAAGCATTCTCAAGAAATAATTGGAGCTATTGTAATCTACTTCAGAAGATTGAATAATAGAATAAAATTTCTTGGTCCAGTTTTTTCCTAAAAGGGCTTCTCCATGATACATGCTTGTGTACTCTTTCTAATATCCTGTCTACTTCTATCAACTTCTGTCTACATTCTACAAATAGTAAAATGGATTAATCAAGATAATCACCCACAAAGAATATGTAACAAAGGAAAAACTTATTTAGATCAACAATATTAAAGTTTTACAAAGTATTAATCTAAGAAAACACCTCAATTTTCAACATTTGGTATCAGAGCTAATGGTTGGGTAGAGTATTGTGATCCCTTTCTCTTAAAAGATTGGAGGTTTTTTGGTTGTAATAGGAGCTTTTAATATTTTTGTTATTGCTGATTTTGGAAAATAAGTTTGTTACAAGAGGTATATATTCTTTCTTATAAGCTTTTACAAGAGGTATAATTTTATCATGTGTCATTGAGAGCTTGGATTCACAAGTTTGGTGTGAGCTTATGACAGAAATGTGGTTTTGATTATGCGCATCATGATGCCATGGGATTTCTTAGTATCATGGTTCAATGGGAGAATTCAGATATGAAGTGGATTCTTGGTTATAGGATGTTTTTTTATTATTTCATGGTATACTCTTGATTAGAGGTTTAGAGTTGTGGCATAGTACATGTTTTGATATTTTTTATCATGGGGAAATGTCTAAAATTTCATATGATTTTGACAATGATGGTTTGATTTTTATCTTTTTTCCATGCATAGCTCGATATCATAGTTCAATGGGAGCTTTGGTGGGATAGAGTTAGCTTCATGGAAAGGATGGTAGTCATGATACCATGTGTAACTCAGTACCATGGTTTAGTGGGAGTTGTGGGTTGTGACGTGGATGCATCATTGGTAAGGTTATCTTAATGTGTTTGGGGATATGGTTTTTTATTGGTTTAGAGTGGTTGCTATTATGTCATGGTTGACTCTTGATATGCATTTAGAGTTTGGCATGTTACATGTTCTTTTGAGACCAAGATGTATGTTATGGTGCATGTGATCTCCTAAGAGGAGATGGTTAGATTATGAATGTCATGTTTATGTTTAAGATTGGAGCTTTGATATTGATCTTGTGTAGTTCTCTTAAGTATTGGGTACATTAATCATTTGCTTGATTACTTCATGAAAGTGTTGTGTTGCATTTGGAGTTTGGCATGGATTGGTTGGTTATAGATCCTCATGGATACTTGGAGAAATAGGGGAGGCTTGAGTTCTCTTATGGTTAGAGACATGTGTTGGAATGGATACAAGCAAGAAAATATTTTTCAATAGAAAAGACCGAGGAGCCTACACCTTGGTTGAACATGAGTTCAACACACTCAGTGGTTACACATGCCTTCAAAGAGGAAGTTCAATTATAGAGACTTGGGAAAGGTATTGGTTTTAGATGCAAGTAAGTTAAACTTGAATGTGATAGTCAAAGTGCTAAGTGTTTAGCCAAAAATGCTATGTATCATGCTCATACTAAGCATGTTGATATTCAATATCACTTTGTGTGAGAAATGGTTGAAAGTGGGAAGGTATTAATTGAGAAAGGTGAGACTTTAATTAATATTTCAAATTATCTTATGAAATTAGTTCCTATAGATAAGTTCTCTTGGTTTTAATCATTTGCTTGGAGCTTCATGATTATATAGGTTGCATTTGAAGTTAGCATGGATTGATTAGTTGGTGCAAGAAGGCCATTGGCCTTAAGTCTTGTACTTGATTTAAATTATTATTCCTTGTTTAGAATAATTGCAATGTATAATGTCAAGTGGGAGAATGTTGGAAATAGGATGACATTTAATTTCAATCCTAAACATTATTTATTTCATGTATCTCCTAAGTACTTGGAATGTTTTCATCAACTCTAAGATTAGGAAGAGATTAATATTTGATGAAATAATCATGTTAATTGACATTTATAATTAATTCTAAATGTTAGGAGCATGTGAAGGAATCCATTATGAGTTCCTAAATAATAGGGGCACATGGGGCACCCACATGCTAGGTGACACTCACCTTGAGTTTAGTTAACTATTTGGACTAAGAGATAACACTTTTGAATGCATCATGTATAGATCCTAGGAGTTAGGGGTTGATGTTTGCATGCATGAATTTTAATTTAGTTTAGTTTAGTTTAGTTCAACTTAGTTCAGTTCAGTTATCTTTAGTTAGTTTTAGTTGAATGCTAGTTGATTTCAGTTAACTTGGAATGTATGGCTAATGAATTGAGTTGCATGACATACAATAGGGACTACCTCTAGTTAATAGGGGATGACCATTCTTGCATGAATGGTGTTGAGAAATGTTTTAGTTAACAATAAATGACTTGGACCCAACTTGGGTGCCCAATTTGCTTCTTGGAATTAACTCCTTTGCATGTTGAGATATTTCAGAAGGCTAAGTTAAGTGGGGCCTCTTTAGGGTACCTACTTTGAGGATGAAGCCTTGAAGATATTTATAGAATAGAGGTTGAGTTGCTACTTCAGTTTGGGAGGCCCAAATGCATGAAGATGAGGATTTGACATTGTTCTTCATGACATAACTCTATTTGCATGAGATAGGCATACCCTTTAGGGATAGGGCTTGAGCATTGTAACTATAACTTAATTGGATTTTACAAAGTTAATCAAAGCCTATTTATCTCAAGCAAGTTGAAGAGAGTTTATATTAGTTTTATTGTAGGTTGTGAAGAAGTTTTGGTGAAGGAAAAAGAAGAATTCTCAAGAAAGAATTGGAGCTATTGTAATCTACTTCAGAAGATTGAATAATATAATAATTCTTGGTGGAGTTTTTTCCCGAAAGGGTTTCGCCACAATACATGCTTGTGTAATCTTTCTAATATCCTATCTACTTCTATCAACTTTTTTCTACATTCTACAAATAGTAAAATGGATTAATCAAGATAATCACTCAAAAAGAATATGTAACAAAGGAAAAGCTTATTTAGATCATAAATATTAAAGTCTTACAAAGTATTAATCTAAGAAAACACCTCAATTTGCAACAAAAAATAGCTTTAAGTTCCTTGAAAATCACATTTCTAGATTAAATAATATTATTGGTTAGTGGATTCCAAAGTTTATAACCCTTCAAATTCTCACCATATCCATTGAAAATACAACTTTGATAGTTTGGATTCAACTTTGATCACTTTTACTTAAACACATGAACATAAGTCTCACAATTGAAACCCTTAAATGTGAAACAAAAGGTTTCTTTCTTATCCATAATTCATAATTTTTTTAAGAAAGAACCTTGTAAGGAGGTCTATTTAATAAACTAATAGCAATAGCTAATTACAAAATTATGGTAATCTCACCAAGACAGAAAAATTCATAGTGAACAATTACTAGTTATAGTGTTTATAGAAGATGAAACAGTAAAGAACGCCAAATCAACATTCAAGGCAACTGAAGACAAACCCCAGTTTCATTCCTCATTTCCAAAAGCATATTTAAATAGGTCATTCAATAGATTGGAAATAACACACTTATAGAACAACAAGTAATGAAGATAAAAATCACCAAGTTTCAATAGGCTACACCCAAAATAAGGAAACCGCTCCTCAAGACAATCACAATAGAAGTATATCCATTCCTTATTCAAATTGTAGAATGCAAAGTACATGAAACACCATCAATAGGAAAATAAATTTTATTGTAAAAATATTCTACAATAAAGAGAGAAACTGTAGGTAACAAGAGCATTAAAATTCCTTATAAGTTGTTGGCATTCCATAACACACAACCACACATCCTTCTCACCCCACACATTCAACATCAACTCCCTTGCACAAAATAAATGACATCCCTATATCTTTCCTTCAAGAACTGGGTGATGTTTTGTTCCTTCCTCATTGCCAAAGAAGCAATCACTAAACATAGCTACATAGCAATCATAGAAGGTTTCCTCTATTTCCACTAGCTGCTCCTCTCTTTTCCCACAACATTTTCTCTTTTCTAGAGATTCATCGACCTCTAGTAGCCAAAAGAAAAATGTCTTGGATTGGGTTCACTTTTTCCAATAACCATCTTTTTTTGTTCTCTTCTTAGCTGTCACACCCACACACAAAAACATAGGCCCATGCTTTGTAATTCCCCACAATATTTCTAACCAACAAAAGAAATATTGATGAGAAACAAAACTCAAACTGCCTCAACTGCCACTTAACACAAGATTATTCATTGCATGCCAAAATTTAAGATAAAACTAAAGTTCCAAATATTCAAACCAAAATTGGTCAATGCTAAGGATGATGCCCCTACATCAAGCTCCCTGACGTAAGCAAAGGTTCATGAACTCCTGTTCATGAGGTCATTGATGGAATGACCACTTAGGTACAGTTAACCATGAAACTTCCTCCAAAGGATGACCACACCACTTGACTAGATAACTGAAATACTCCTTGCCTCAAGTGTTCCTCAACAACTATTTTACCATAATGCATCCAATATCCATAGGAACAAATACATATAAATGAATAATTTCTAATTGAATCTTATCTTTTTATTCATTAGAAATTAAAAGCTAAGAAAATGATTAATTGAAGAATGCAAGAAAATAATTTAGCAACTCAAAGAAATATGAAATAGAAGAATTAAACAAATAACATCGTGTTTACATGGAGGAACCCTTTTCGTAAAAAGTCCACCAAGACGAGAGGCCCTAATTTGTATTATCTTCAAAATAGAGATTACATACAATCCTTCCTTTCTCCTCCTTCATCTTCAATCCTTGAACACCTGTGCAATAAAAAAAAAATCACTCTTAACAATTGTACATCGATACTACCACCTTAAGGATTGTTTATATAACATTTTCACCCTCTAAATAGAAACAAACTTTGGTTATCAAATCCCAATGCCTCTATTAGATAAATATAAATATTTAATGTGTAAGAAAATGTAGGTTGCAACCATTTTACTCACCTACCTTATTTAGACACTTGATTGTTAATAGTTTACAAATAAATTGATGGCTATTATTTATAACCACAAGTTATTAAATTATCTTTAATAATAGACACAAAATAAAACAAGTTCATAAAGAACCCCTAAAGAATTGTATTTCCTTAAATAACCTTATACTTCAAAATTCCTTCCTAATAAATAGTAAATAAATATTGATAAAAAAATAGTTACTAACCCCTAACTTAAAAATTTAGTTATTATACTAATAAAGCTTAATAACCATAATAGTAAAACCCTAATGGTAAAAAATATTTACTACTAAGGGTGAATCCATCATCCCTTATGAATGATTTACAGATAATAATAGGACTAATTAAATAAATAGGATTTACAAGGTTGATGGCACCTTAATCCTCACACTTCTATTCTAAAACAACCAAGAAACTTTAATTGAAACATGTTCAATTGAAGCCTAATCATTTGAAGGATATTCCATTATATCACCTTCAATCATTCCTAGTCTCACCATAGGGTACTTTGTGGTGTCACACATGTGGATTAGGTTCAACCATGGGTAATTTAATTGAATCCCACTTTCATTTAACTCAAACAATTTCAAGCATGATTTTTTTATTTTTTTATAGTATTTTAGCTTAGAAGCAGGACTCAATATTGTGCTCTTACCCATAAATTAGGTACTTAGCTCTTAATTCAATGCTAATTTGATTCTTTCAAGATGTTCCTAATTGATTTGTGCCTATACAGAAAAATCAGGTTTTATTAAATGATCAAAATATGAACCAGTAAATATTTTATTTGATTATGTGTCACTTTCATGATATGGAAGACTACTTGCATGGTTGTGGAATCAAATATATGAATAATTGATTTGACCCTTTTTGCATGGAATTGAACTTTCAATGAGAATATAAATCTCTATGAATTCATATCTAAAACATGCTCATCTTGATTCTTGTAACCTACATAAAGACTTTGGTTTGGACGAAGGAGTTTGTAGATGACTACAAAAATTTCTCTCTTTTGTTAAATTCTTGAATACAATTTAATTATTGATTACAATTTTCATAGACAACAATCAATCATGTAATATGCCTATGGTGTGTAATGAAGCTTTCTTGCTAGCTACTAGATATGGACTAAGTGTTTGCTAGATGTCTAAAATGAATTAAGGATCATCTGTTTATATAACATCCTATCATACAATTAAAATACTTTTGTGGTTTAGTCAACTTATAACAATTAAATGAAGAGGAAAAAATGAACCTAAAATTTAAATTTATATCTAAAAGAATCTAAATTCATTTTACAAATGACACAAAACTAACCTAAATAAAATTCATAATTTATAAATATGAGTCAACCCATCTTAATAAATGAATAAATTGAAATTTGAGCCCAAACCCTAGAATAAATATAAATTAAATTAAATGAATATTATTTTTAACTTTCATTACATTAAAAACAAAAAAATTAAAAAATATATATATGAATGATGCTCTTTTTAACATTGTGCTGAATATTTCAAACAATAGAATAGACAACCATGATTAGCATCAACATTTACATTAGAATATTATGTTTTCTTCATAAAATAAAGAATAATAAATAAATTAGAAAAGGATAAACTTTCCGACGCCACCGACAACACATAAAATTCCACAAGGAAAAACATACACCAAACTCATAATTTTCTTGAGCACTTAGCTTTGTTGTGTTTGGGACATTCTTAATTACATACATTATAATTTCTTAGCTTTGTTGTGTTTGGGACATTCTTAATTACATACATTATAATTTCTCCTCACGACGTCAGGGTTGGCATTTTCATTTGTTATACACAATATTAAATATCAACGAGAAAATGAAAGCTACGAAACTAATATTCTAATGATTAATACTTTTTAAACGAGAAATTACTCTGGTCAGATTATTGTCATGAGATTGCCTTAGCTGTTATAAGAAATATTCATGGAATTTTTGAAAGGGTATTTGATGGAATCAAAGTTTTATATTGATCATGACAAAAATTTGACCAAGCAAATGCCAAAAGCTCGAGATTGAACATATAATACACTACTCTCTCAGATGTTAATATCGATTAAACAAGAGGATTGAGTCTTGGAACCAGACAATAAAAGAGGTAACATAGGATGGAATAAACAAGAAAACTGGTAATATTACAAATAGGTTGGTAAAGTTAAAATGGAAATGCAGAAAAAATAATTGGCTCCAGCTGACAGAAAACTTTGTAATGTTCACCATATCTTTGCTTATACAAGCTTGATATCTGTCACTCACAGAGACCCTCGATGCAAAATATGAAAACAGTTATATTTCCATTTCCAAGGCACCCTGGCGATTTGATTAATAAAACTGGGTTTTGCATTGGTATAAGATTGTTGTAATAAGTTTGGATGTTTTGAGCTGCTTTGGCTCAAGCTTCAAAAGGAAATATGATCTTTTGTTAGCCACCTGAGTTTGAGCTCAATTGTTGGATTTCTTTCTTTTCAGACTCTGAGATTAATTCAGAGATTACACCCACTTGTAGAAAGAATCACCCGGCCTTGTTACAGATAACAACCATTTGCAGGAGGAATCACCCAACCTTTTTTAGGGTAACACCCATTTGTAAGAGGTATAGAACATCCATAGGGACCTTGTTAAGGGTGACACCCATTTGTAAGAGGAAGCACACAAGATTTATCAAGGATGACACCCAATTGTAGGAGGAACCACCCTTCCTTGTCAATGTAAAATCCTCACAATCTCACCTTTGAGTATCCTTAAGAAACTTTGACCCACCCAATTAACAGCTCATTGTTGTCTGAGTGCATTGTCATGGCGACTGGTACCACAGAGAAGTTTCATCATACAAGGAGAACTCGTATGGGAGAGAGTAATAGACCCATGCCCAGTACACCCGGTCACAGGAGAAGTGGGTTTGAGAATCATGAAGGGGAGTGGCATGATAAACATAGCATTTCAGAAAGAAAATCAACTTCATTGCATGATCTTCCCAATTCCCATGCTCGGTCCAATTCTACCAGAGCCCGTTCAGCTTCAGTTGGTAAACTTGAATCTCGTAAGGTTAATCACAATCTGATGAGGTCTGATGTCGTTGGAAAGAAGTCTGCCACTACTGATGAGTACGTTGTGGGTGAACTTTTTCATTTTGGGTTAAACTTTTTCAGTGGAATTTCAATTCGTTTTGTCAATTTTAAGTTACAGTTTGCATATCAGTTTTTTTGATGATGAGTTAAGTGCAGAAAAATATGTTGCTTGCGAAAAACATTGTTCTAAAATTAATTGATCTATTTCAAATGTCTCTGAAATATCAAAAAATAATCTTCTAGATAGACAGCTCAATAACTTCAAATTTTTCATCTTGCCAAAATCTGGCTGGCTATGTTATTAGCAACTAAGGTTTTAAGGCGCAATGGCTACCTTAAATTGCCAATGTGTATATAAAAGAAATACAACATATATCCCTACCAGAGGTCCTTTGAATAGTGTCTATCCATGGAAACAATTTCATTTTATAATCTAGCAATATGTTTACATACATTTAGTCATTTTTGTATATGATTAAAATTTATTTCTTTGGTTCAACAGGGTCTCAAAAACAGATAGATTAAGCCGTAGATCAAGATCAAATCCTCGTTCTTCGGTTGAAGGCTTAAAATCTAATGGTTCTAGGAAGTCCTTTAAAAGCAACGGACTTGACAAAGAACTACCCAAGGCTGAAAAGAAAACAAATGATTTGAATAAGCAGATAATAAAGTTTGATACAACCAGCAGCAATGTGAATGAATTGTTTGCCAATTGCAAAACAGCTGAAGGCGGTTGGGTTGATAGTATTATGGTGGACAGCTCGGACTGCATATCTCCCAATGATATATTTTTCTCTAAAGCAGATATGTCACCGAAAGCTGCTAAATACGCTCCATTGGACACTATTTATAGCAAGGATAAAAGCAGCTCTGATAAAAGCTTTAGAAATACCTCATCGAGTACAACCATGCTTAGTACCTCTATGTCTGTAAGGATAAATCCTAGTGCAAGGATCAGCGCCAGAGAATTCAGTAAATCAAACAGTGGGAAAGAAAAAGATCCATATAAGAAGTGTAAAACAAATGTTTGGTTATCTTGCATAGGTGGAGGAAGTTGCATGGCTTCCAATGCTTCAAATCTTTTGAAAAAGGATAGACCTTTGGATATTGATAATTTTCCTTCAAAAGAAAGAGAGATCAGGATTTCATGGGCAGATAAGCATCGTCCTGGGTCTCTGGCAGGATTTGTATGCCATAAGAAACAGGCTCAGTTTCTCAAACAACTGGTGAGACCTTAAGACATAGTTAACTGTGTCTAACTATGTATGATCTGATCTGTTCCTTATTTAAGTTTCATAGGAAGACATTTTCTAAAGTTCTTGTTTATAAACAAAGTTCTTCAGTCTGTACAGAAAAGTTTCTGATAATTTTTAATTTGTGTCTATTTTTCCAAATGAGTTTATTTTGTGGATCTTCTTACCAGATATCTCATGGGAACTGCCCTCATATTCTCTTCCAAGGCCCACCTGGTTCTGGAAAGAAAGCTCTCACCATGGCATTGTTACGAGATATTTATGGAGGTTCTTCTTGGAGGGTAAGTGGCCTTTTCCTACAGTGTTATTCTTTTTTTAACTGGTATACCAAATTACCAGTGCAAAAGTAATACCCATAGTCTTTATCATGTCAGTGTGTTTTATACAAATCTACGATTGACAGCATAGAGATCTGAAACGTTTTTTGATCTTTTATAGTCTCCTAATACTTTGGAAAATCCAAAGGCACTTATTATTGGATTTGATTTTTCAGGTTTCACATGATCTTAGATCTTTCGATTTGCAGGTAATTTTTTCTATTTCTTCATTTCCAGCTAGTTTCTAATATATTTTTGCTTAGTTTGATTTGGAGTTTGGAGATGTATTGTTGCTTGAATTCACTGTTGGTCTTTATTATTTCCAGTTTGTGCTAGATCAGGGGTCTATCAGTCCATCTACAATTTGTCTTTCTTAAGTTTAATATATATGGAATTTTTTATTTAAATTTTATTTTCACAATTACAAATAATATGCATTTGTTTATCACTTATTAATGTTTAAAGGTATTTTACAATGATAACAAAGGGTGCAATGTGAATATGATGAAATTCTTATCTTTTAAATGTGGATATAATAAAGTTTGTGTCCTTGTAGTAAATAGAATAGTTTCAAAGTAAAATAAAATAACTTTTTCAAATAACTAAAAAAATTTAAATAAATATATTTTGATTTTTCTTTTGATAGATGTATTTAAGATATTTATACTAATTAATATGAATTTTGAGATGATTTCAACTCTAAAAGAATCAATAATTTGAAGTTTTAAAGGTTTCTTTATTAATTTAAATGTCAAATTTCCAAAAAAGCATCCTCTGGCAAATCCCATAGCAAAAGCATTCATTTATTTTAGCAGTGTGAAGCCCCACAGATTACATTCTATTAGAAATCATTATTAAAAAAGTCATCCATAAATTTATGGAGATAAATGCTTTTTCCTGTCAATAAAAGACAAAATGATTGGAAAATTAACTCACATTTGTTTATTTGTTTATAACATGTGAAGATTAGTATTGGTTTAATAGAATACACATATAATATATAAAAATAACTGAACTAATACATCAGGGTTTGCTAATGAGATCCACAAGTGTATGGGGTCTTCACTTTTTTCTATCATAATAAATTTATTCGTTCATTAACATATTCTAGGTGCATTCATAATTCTTTAATGGTGAATATAGGGAAAGAGACATGGGACAGTAAGTCTGCCGATTGCATCAAGCCCTCACCATATGGAGCTTAATATTTCACCTGTGGCTGAGAATTCCCGCTACGTATTAATGGCCCTCATCAAGGAGTTAGCACGCACATCTGAGATAGCTGTACTAGAGGAATATGAATCTAGTTTTTCAGCAGATTATAAAGGTCTGTAAATATTGCTGCTAATTTGTATCTAAAATATACAAGACAGTTTCTGTGTAGAGTTACTCTCAAATGTCTACCTGTGAAAATCTCAAAAGATTTTTGTTTCATTATTCATTGGAATGCATTAGAACTCTTTGTTTTAAAATCCTTCTCATTGTGATCTGCTTGTGAATTCAGTGATGGTTCTATATGAGGTCGAAAGACTCTCAAAGGATGTTCAACACATTATCAAATGGATGATGGACCGCTACACAGATGCAGTTAAACTTGTTCTCTGCTCTGATAATGACGCAAGCCTCATAGATGCTGTAAAGAACCGTTGTCAAGTCATCAAAGTAGATGCTCCACTGACCCATGAAGTGAGTTTGTTGCAAAACATTCATGCTTGAACATTAGAGTTCATGAGTTCATATTCTAATGCTTGAACATTAGAGTTCATGAGTTCATATTTTAGTTACTAGTAAGATATTTTAAACATATTCTAATTTCTAACTTGTTTAGGTGTCTCATCTAAAATTATTAGATGAGCCAACTTAAAATGTGTTGTTTAAGTCTATATAACTAGCTGTCTTTTACTTTTAGATTTTAAAATCTGTTTTAAGTGGATATTCTTGTATCTGATGTGTTTGAGGATCCCACAGATCATGGAAGTTCTTCTTCAGATTGCCAAGAAGGAAAGGTTTGACTTACCAATGAGTTTTGCAGCTCGAATTGCAAGCAAATCAAAGCAGAATCTGAGACGAGCAGTCATGTCCCTTGAAGCCTGCAAAGCTTATCAGTAATGCCTATCCTCATAATTTATTCTAAGATGTTTAACTTCTTAAAGAATAAACTATATCAATTCTTACAAATAAACAAATAGTTCGCTCTTGACTTTTTAAAAACAGCTAGCCATTCAAATCTAACTACTAAAGAAAATTAAAAAAGTGTATAAAAATTCACGTACATTATGAGCAAACATGCCAAATATCTAGTTTAAACAAGGCAACTCACTATGATTTTTAATTATCAGAGTATTAAATTAAATTTATATAATCACCTAAATAGCCTGAGCTAATTGGATCTCATGATAATATTCTTTGAGGATGGATAATGCTATGTTCTCTCCTCTTCATGCCCAAAAGTTTTAAAAACAAATATCATAGGGCTTATTGTTAGACTAAATCCCAAAAACCATAAGATTTATATACTCCCGTTTCACATAATTATGAGTTGAAATATTGTTTATATTTGTTTTAAATATATTTTCATTTCATACAGATATCCTTTTCAAGAAGACCAACCAATTCCTGTCGGTTGGGAAGAGCTGGTATCAGAAATTGCAACAGATATATTGATGGATCCAACCTCAAAAAGGTAATTTCTTTTAACGCAATCATGCTTAGAATGTCCATAATAAAAAATTTCATTTGTACCCTCATTATTAAACATAACTTTTACCAAAAAAAAATAATGTTAAATGCTCTATTATTTGAATGACCCATTATTAATCAAGAGTAATTCTTTTGTATCATCCATCTCCCTACATTCGGCACTAGTTGCATTTAACAATTTTTAAACATTATAGTACTATTTTGGTCTTCATTACCCAAATGCAATGATTGTCAAACCAGCTATTCAAATTTAGAAGAGATAGATTATTAAGATATTAATAATTCATTTAATTGGATGGCTTTAAAAATGTATGATAATTTTTTATTTTAATTATATGTATTTTTAATCAATGTTTCCGCTTAATGATCTATCATCAAAACAAAATCTGATTAAATACAGCATCAAAATTGACTAACGAATTTTTATCGTGCCATCACTATTTCAGAGTTTTAATAATTCGTGGAAAGTTTCAGAGATTGCTTTCTGATTGTGTAAACCCGAAACTTATACTTCAGGTATATGTCTACTACAATTTCATAACTCTTCCATAGAAACATTTGTAGCTATTAACATATTCTTAGTATATTTCAGTATAGATGATTATTGGCAAAACCATGCAGAGTCTTATGGAGGAGCTCATGAAGAGAGTTCCAACTTCTATTAAGAGAGAGCTTTACTACAGCTATACCTATTCGGTGAGTACATTCCCCACTAGGCAAAGGACATTAAAAGTTGTGTTAATTATTCTATGGGTACTCAAGTTTAAAACCTCTGAATTTGCAGGATAAACATCTGTCTAAGGGAAATGTTCTGATCAAACTTGAAGGTAACCATCCAACCATTTTCTATGCAGTAGCATTCAATGCTTTTGGCTTCTCCTTCTATCTAACCATAACATTGCTTGGCCTATACAGAGTTTGTAACAAAAGTAATTAGCATCTATGCCAATTATTTGAAAGAATACTGCAGCATGACAATGTAGAACTATTGCAAACTAAGATCAAATATGAGAGGAGATGTTATGAGAGGGAAACAATTACAATTGTGCTAAATGTTTGTATGTGTTTGTACATGGCTGCAATAAAACCATTGGAGAAAAGAAGAGAACTGTGTAGATCTCATTTTACAGAGATCACCCTCGTTCAAACTGATCAATTGGTTACAGGAATAGATATATAAACAACTTTACTTGTTGTTTACTAGTCATGATGTTCATATGTGCAATGAAATTTCAAGATCT
>VDFB02322942.1:0-26379 GCA_007258455.2 Sequoia sempervirens
TGATATATACATGGAGAAATAATTTATAATAAAAAGGTTCGCAGAACCTCACCATCAGGAGAAATATTTCTTGAGGTGATGACCATGAACTATTAGCTCCATGATATCTCCATCTAAGCTCCTAAGGTAGAATTTATTTGAGTGCATCCTTCAACAACTTGATAAGGACTAATCCAAAGAACATCAAATTTTCCATGTTTTCCCTTGTTCTCTAACCTAGAATTTTACATGGAGACAAGATCCCAAATCTGAAACTCCCTCTTGATAGCCCTCTTATCAAAGAGGTACTTTATCTTCTATTTCCTTAAAAATTCCTCTCATGGGCATCCCTCCTTATATCCTCCATTCTTATCAACTCATGAATCCTTTGGGAATGAAACTTATTTTATCCCCATCAATTTTCTCTAATAATTTATGCAAAGGAAACTCAAGGTTGATAGGTAATTTTTTCTTTATACCATACACCAATTCAAATAAAATCCTCTCCATAATATTCTTGTGAATTACTCTATTAGCCCAAAAAAAACCAACTTATCTTCCCATCTTTTCTTGTTAATAGTCAATATTTTCCTAATGATGTTCATGATGCTTTTATTATTGGATTATACTTGTCCATTTATCTACAGATGATATAAGGATGAATGTGTTAAATAGATCCCATATTGTGAGCACACATAAAATTTCAAGATCTAAAACACATTGAATTATTAACAACAAAATTATTAATGGTACAAAAAACCTAGTGATTATGTTATTGAGTAAGAACTCAATCACCACCTTTGAGGTTACATTCATTGAAGGGATTACTTCCACCCACTTAGTGAAATATTTTTTATAGCTACCTATCCACTTGTACACCTTGCTAGATTTTTTTTCCCTATATTATATATGCCCCATTGCTAGAACAAATCCTCTGCTAAAATGGTAGTGAGGGGGAGTGCACCTACAAACTTCAACTTTCCTAAAAATATTTGACAACCATTGTATCCTTTAACAAATTTTTCCACATCCTTAAATATTGTTGGCCACAAATAACCTACCTTCATAATATTATAATAAATGTTCTTGGACATGAAATTTCCACCACACAACCCTTGGTGATACTCCTCAATAACCTTGGTAGACCGCTCTTCATCTAAACACCTCAAGAGTACACCATCAATGTTCCGACACATTAAGTGACCCTCAAGAAACACATACCTTTGAGACTCAAGCTTTAATGTCCTTTGTTTATCATTCATCTCCAGTGGATAACTTAAGTTTTCAAAATAAAATATAGTGTCCCTATACCAAGGACAATCCTTCAATTGACATGGAAGAGATAATGGATCAAAGCTCGTCTAATGGACCTCAACGACATCTAAATTTTCCTCAACCATTTATTTCACTAGGATATGCCCTCTAAAAATATTGGTTGTCTTTACCTCCATGTCATACTCCTAAGTCCTAGGTATTTTTAATCCATCTTCACCTTTTTCCTAATGTCTCATGCTACACAAAAATATACCTAACAATTGTGTGGCATAAAAGTGATGATATTGGTTCTAATAAGATATAGTATGAAATTATTCATCATATTCACAAGAGCATAGGCATGATTTTCCATGGTGTAATAATTCAATTCAACATCCCTTAAGGACTTTCTAAGGAAATATATGAACTACTCATAACCTTCATCATTCTTCTATAACTGAACAAAAATAATAGTATAAAATGAGGAAAAGGAAAATAATTGAAAAGGCCTTGAATAATCTAGTCTTGCCAACATTGGTGCCTTCTTTAGTGCATCCTTGTCTCAACCTAAAGATTGCTCCTTCTTTAAAACCTTGAAAATGGCCTTTGCTTTCTCAACAAAATTAGGAACAAACCTCCTAACAAAATTTATTTATCCAAAGAATGAGGTTGATGGAATTAACATGTTCTGGATCAATCCTCATCCCCTCCTTAGATGCAATATTTCCAAGGATCTTTCCCTCTTCCACACCAAAAATATGTTTCTTGGGATTCAAAGATATCTCGTATTCTAAACACCTCTGAAAGATCAACTCTAAATGTTTTCAAATCATTTTAATCCTTGGAGTATGCAATCAAATCATCTTGGTAGAACACCATGATTTCATTTAAAAGGAATGCAAAGGAAATATCCATATCCCTTTGAAATTTAGTGCCAACATTCTTCAAACTAAAAGAAAAATATTCCCCATGGTGTAGTGAAGGACATCTTTTACTACTCAAAGTCCTTGTCCATAACCTAATTATAGCCTTGGAAGCCATCCACCAATGACATCAACTCTAACCTTACTACCTACTAAAATAAATGGTTCATATTAGGTAGTTAATAGTTGTCCTTGAGAGACTTTAAAAATCCATTCATATTCTAATATCCTCATTCTTTTTTAATAATTGGAACAAGGTTTGAAACCAATTTTGAGTCTCTAATTGGTTTAGTTATGATATCCTCTTTCAACTTCATTAGTTCCTTTTACATTTGAGAGGAAAGAATGGGTTTTAATAGGGTATTTCTTTTGTTTGAATGGATTTTTACTAGGTTCCAAAGGAATGATATGTTGGAACAAATCCTCTCTATAAGTATTTATCTCTTCATATGACTAAGAAAATAATTTCTTATACTTTCTTAATATTACTACTATCATTTTATTCTCTACTAGTTTTAATCTTTTACCAATGTGAATCATCTTGGGATTTGATTTAGTTCTCAAGTTTATACCTTCTACATCCTCTTCACTAATAGACTTACTTCATGTCTTATGACAATAAGCAATGTCAACCATTATTTCTAGTGCAAAGAGACCTCTTGGAATGGTATTTTTTCAGCTAAATAATTTCATTTCCAAAAAGACTCTCCTTACCTTCTTCATATTTATCCACCATGGGTCACCAATCAATGAGTTGGCTCTCAAAATGATTGATGCAATTCATGAACTCATATATCTAATGGTCATCATTGAAGACCTAAAAATTGTAAATGTTGTCCAGAATACTAGGCATGGTAATAATTTCTACACCATACCTACATTGAGGGGAAGTAATAAAAGAATCAAAATTTTGAAGGTGATATAGCAAGGGAATCAGTTATAACATTATTATCTCATTTTACCCACTTGATGTTGAAAGCATCAAACACTTCAATAGTATCCAACACAAAATTCCTATACATTCTCAATCTCTTTTTTAGTTTGCAAGATAGGTGCCCCAAACTTGATACACCGCAAGTTTTGAATCACCATGAGCTATAAGGCACTCAATCCCATACTTGGAAGATATGTTTAAACCAAGTAACAGAGCTTCATACTCAACCACATTGTTGGTATATTGAAACTCAACTTGAATGTGAACTTATAATTCTTTCCCTCCAGGGACACTAATACAATTCCTAAATTGTTACCTTCTCTTGAACATGCACCATAAAAATGCATGTTCCAAATGCTATAAACCCTTTGGTATTGATGTGGGTAAATATCAGGGTCTACATGTTTCTCAAATTTATTATCATAATATCCCACAAATAAATTTGGTTCCACATCAAAATAACAAACTTCATTCTTTTCAAAAAAGACAAGGAGAAACATGTACCTGAGGAAGTTGGAATTGAAACTTATGTATGGCGAGAGGAAAGAATGGAAGCAAGGGTAGAAGTTTGAATTCCTCTACAACAAAGGGTGAGGGAGATGCTAAATCTGAGGATGAGGCGGATGGGTTGTGGTTTCCTGACGGGTCATGGACAACTGACAGGTTGCGGATGGCTGATGTCTGGTTTGCAGTTGGCATATCTTTGGGAGATGTTTCTATTGGTTTTTTTGGGCTGTTGTTGGCAACATATTTCTTGCTATTGTTTGGGGTGAGGTTTGGTTTTCCTGTTTCAATACTGTGTTGGAATTTTTTGCTTTCTCTTATTCTTGACTGGAATGTCAAGGAGGATGGGGTGCTAAATGGATTGGTTGGTTCCCTTTTTTTTTCCTGTGCGGGTCTCCCTTTTCTCTCTGGCGGACTCTTGTTAGAGGTTTGTCTATCAACAATAGGGTTTCTTAGGTTGTGGTTTCCTTATGGATCACGGATGGCTGATGAGTCATGGACAACTGACGTCTGGGTTGTAGTTGGAATCTCTTTGGGAGAAGTTTCTATAAGTTTTTCTAGGCTATTGTTGGCAACAAATTTCTTTTTGCTTTCTAGGGTGAGGTTTGGTTCTCCTATGACAAGACTGTGTTGGAATTTTTTCCTTTCTCTTATTCTTAACTAGAATGTCAAGGAGGATGGAGCACTAAATGGATGCGCTAGTTCCCTTTTTTTTCCTATGTGGGTCTCCCTTTTCTCTTTGGTAGACTGTTGTTGGAGGTTTCTTTGTCAATAGTAGGGTTTCTTATGGTAGATTTTGTTGTGGGTTCCTACTTGGAGCTCTTGGCTATTGGTGTGCTAATTTTTTTGGAGCCCTCTTTTGCTAGCTTTGTTGTTTGGAGACTGTTGCTAATGATGAAAGGGTTGTTGTTGGAAGTTTCACTACTGACGCTGATAGCTATGGTGGGTAGCTTCTAGGAGCTTGTGGTTGCTGGTGGGCTCTTGTTTGAAGTGATTGTTGTTGATGCTATGGTCCTTTCTTTGTGGAGGATTTCCTTTGCCTGTTGTGTGATCCCTCTCTCATTTGTGGCCTTACTTGGGGTGAAGTATGGTTTTCCTTTTTCAAGAGTGTGTTGGGAGTTTTGGATATCTCTTATTCTTGGTTGGCATGTCAAGGAGGATGGGGTGCTTATTGGATTGGCAAACTCTCTTCACTTTTCTTGTGAGACCTCCTTTATCATCCCATAGGTCTGTTGATGTTGGAAGGGTTGTTGCTAAAATTTGTTCTAGGTAGTTGCTTGGTGCTTCCAGATAATGGTGTTGGCTCCCTTTTGAGGGAGCTTTTGGTGGTTATCTTACAGAAAATGGTGGAGTGTTGTTGTGCTTGTTGGGTGGGTTTTGTCCCTATCTCACTTAGGGCTCTATTTTGGAGGAAAGTTTGGTTCCTATTGAGGAGGGTTTTGGGAGTGGAGGTTGCCTCTGCTTTTATCACTCTATTGATGTTTGAGTGGATGCTTTTATTTTCCAAGGTAGCAGATGCCCTTGTTCCTATTTTCTAGATGTTGGTTGGGTTAATGTTATTGCTTCTTTTGCATACCCAGATTTTTGTTAAGTTTTGGGGAGCTTTGTGTTGGATGTCCCTATTGTTGTTTCTTGGATGATGGTTGGGTTGCTCTTCATACTTTATTTGTACACCCAGTTGAGTTTATTGCTCAAATATTTTATGGTGGTTTGGTTGTTCAAACTTTATTTTTGTTCCACCTTTTGTTCCAGTTGTTGGTCATTCCAAAGGATGGTGTGGGTACCTTTTCTATTGGATTGTTGGCTTTCTCCTTGAATCCTATTGAGGTGTAGTTGGGGAAGGTTGGTTTCTAGTTTCCTTAGTTGTAGATCCTTTTGAGGTGGATGCTTTTCCTATGGAGGTGGAGGTTGAGGTTGCTAGAAACTTTTGGATTTGGTGGAAAATATGGTCGTATCTTCCTCTCCAATAGAGGGGAGTTCCCTCCTTTAGAGGTGGAGTGTGAGTTGGGTTCCTAGCTTGACAAGTGTCATTTGCTTTTGTGTAGTTGGATTTTTGCTTCTAGGCTATGTCTATATCTAGCTAATCATGGTAGCTTTTTGGGTTCAAGGTCCCTGAAAAACCTGGTCAAGGGTTTAAGGTCCTTGCAAAACATTTGTGTTTATGGGCCTAGTTAAATCCTGGTTGTAATTGGTTAACGGGATTTAGGTCCTTGCATTTCTTTATGCAGCCTATGTTGTCTTGCTTTATTCTTGGTGTGGATGTTAAGGGGCTATTGTTGTCTTTGCTACAACTTGACTCTCTTGGATAGGGTTTTAGGTCCCTTCAAAACCATGTTGTAATGGGTTTTGGGTCCCATCAAAACCTGTTTATTGCTAATTAAAAACAAAATTCATTCTTTTCCTCATCTAGATTATCTACAATGCACCATTTTTTTTCTTATGTAATTTGACATCTCTTCCATTCATCTATATAGTGGCATAGGATAAGGCCATCTGAACTCTACCACAATGTAAGCTACCCACTTCTTGGATGGCAACATATCCCATTTAGCTGAACAATCAATTATGATAATGTCCATTGAAAAAGACCTTTCCTAGGTATGTAGCAAGTTACACCTCAACCTCGTTAACTATTCCAATTATGTTTACTTCTCAAGAATCCATTGGAAAACATTTTTTGTATGACTTTGTAACCTGTAACCTTGGTTGGTTCATGACTTCTAATGGAATCACATTGCTAGATGCCCCAAGATCTAACATGCAATTATGTACCAACCAACCATTAACTAGAAAATAAGTATATAATGGATCAATTACCTATTTCTCCATTTGTAGATGCAGTGCCCAAATATATCTTAGGCATATCCTAGATATTGGTTTCACCAATACCATCTTGAGTAATATCAATAAATTCATTAGGTTGTTCAAAGATATTATTAGAAATAAGGTACAACACTTCACCCTTTCTCTATGTTCAGGGGTCCTTAGCAGTTCATTGATGGGCATTTGGAATTCCAACTAACTCAATGCTTGATCCATATCAATCGACTAGTATTTAGGTAGAGTAAAGATTAGTATAGTAATAGTGCCAGTGTTCTAGGAATGAATGGTATTACTTGATCATGACATGAAATGACTTGCTTTGTGTTGAATGTACCTTCAACTCCTTTAACCACCTTATGATTTGCATTAGTCGTTTCATTTCCTAGTGTTTGTTTGGAATTTTTAATGTTTCCTTTAGGGACATTAGCAACTTTTTTCTTTGGCACATACCTTTCCTACAGGGACACATTTGGCATGTGTGCTTTCTTTCTAGGTGGTGACTTCCCTATAATTTTTTTCACATTTCTTTTTGTAATATATTCCTTTTCTCCCTTTATTTATGTATTTGACATATCCAAAATAACCACATCTCCAGCTTGTTCTTTGGCACCTAATTTCCTATTCCTTAGCTAGTAATCACTTTGCACTTGTAGTATAACAACCTTGATAATAGCCTTGATGTCTTCATTAGAAGGCTTCACTCTATTATATTATTGCGTTATTTTTTCCTTGAGATGATTGAAATCTTTGTTTGGTACCTCATAGGGAACATAATGGCTATCATGACCATATTGAAAGAACTCCTCACCCTCAAATGGATCCAACCGACCCATGTTAGCATTGTCATAGTACTCAAGTTTATCTTCATTCTTTTGGAATCCTTCCTCCTCACAAGTGTAGTAGCAATAGTTCACTTGTATTAGTCATGAGGTAAGTAACATATGTCACACAAAAATGAATCTTGTTGAATATTCACATGATCCTTCATCAATGGATTAGGGGTGTGCCTCTCTTGGTATCCTTGGTTTGTATTCATTAGTACTACCTATTTATCATTTTCTTCAGGTCTTCTAGACTATTCATAAATGTAGGGTTTTTAATTCAATTATTAACCCTCATTAAAATATGTAGTAACAACATTAGAAGGAATACCTTTCTCATTCTTTTCAACATTATATTATAGATCATTCATGGCTCTCATAAACTTATCTATTTTGTCTTCAACCATGAGATGCTTATTAGACGTTGTTGCACCCATTGTTTGAAGTTTCACATTATCTCCTTTGTTTTTCTTTACCATATTCCCTCAATTTTCTCTCTATGTTGATATACATGGAATAATATTTTCTTAGTATTTGAGGGTTCTTGTCCCTCAAGCAATATCCCAATTTTAAATCAAAATCTCCACAGTAAAGAAAAATGAACATAGGTTCAATCGGAATTACTTGGGGAAGCACTTTTCTCATTGTCATAATGAACCTATTGTTGAAATTAGAAACCATTTCATTAACCCCTTTCTTTATGGTAGTGATCACATGAAGTGCAAACTTTAGATCCACTCTTTCACCATACTACAGTTTCAAAACTCTTATAAACTCTTCCCATGAGTCTATTCTACTATCTAGTAAGCTTTTACACCATTCTTTAGTGCCTTCTTCTAGTGAATGCACAAATAATTTAATTATGACATGTTCATTCTCAATTTCATATTCATTTGTAACATCAATGAAGTGTCTCAAGTGGTCCTCACAAGTGACAATAATTTTGCCTTGAAATTTTGGCATATTTCCACAAATAAAAATAAAGTGAATTTAAGTTTTTTTATTAGGTGTGGGGTGATAAGAAATGGAGTTTACAATAGACCAGTGCCAATTCCAAAAGTTCTAGAGTCATGATTTCATTCAAATGTGTAACTAAATGTAATTTTAAAAGGTAAACCTTAATGAAGATTCCAATAAATATTATATTCCTTTGAAAGAATATGTAAACTATGTCCTACATGAACATTTAGTGAAATAATTGATTTTGAAAAACATTAGTAGATTCTACTTAATGATTCACAAAAAAACCTAAATTTTTCTTTTGATCTTTGTGAAGAGACACCCTATAAAATATTTACAAAGCTTTAACAAGCTTCTAGTTGGCCAGTTGATCACAAAAAAGTCCATAGATAAACATAGTACCAATGGAGACATTCAAACAAGGTTGAATATACACACTAAATTATTTCTTTGGAGACTATAAAATTCCAATTACGCATTTGGGATGAACTTGGATAGTAAAATTACAACAAAGTTTCCCTTTCTCTTATCATTGAAATTAAAACCCTAGTCATATGCAATGATGTTCTTTCTCTTTGTTTTTATTCATTTTCTTTCCCATACTTACAAAATGGAAACTAAAACATATATACCCTTAGCAAGGAGGTGTATAAGTTGTTAAAAGGCCACAACATAGAAGAAAACCCTAATTGCGACCTCCTCTAATGCTCGGCTAACAAGTGTCCTTTGTAAATTTGATGATGCGGGAGCATCCAGGTGCATGGGCTATCTTGCACAACCAAAAATAAGGTTTTATTTAAGTTTCATATTTTGGTGTGTTTGCTTTGGAAGGTTTTGTAGGCATGGGGGAAATTGTCATATTTTATACCTTCTGCACTTTCAACACGGTGTTTAATTGCAAAAATCAAAATTTTGTTGAATTTGAATTTGAAAGAAATGTGTATTAAATGCAATTCTAAAGAGCACCTGGGAGCACAAATTTGAATGCCCCAAGTTAGTGAAGGGAAAATATGGAATCTTGTAATTCCTAGGATTTAAATGTTGTCATAAAATCACTTCTAGGCAAGTTTGGGTGCCAGAGCATGCATTTGACAAATGAGAGCTAGTGGATGCCAACTCAAGTAAATAAATTAAAATTTGCCTGAAAAAACATTAAAAAGGCCAGTTGCATGAATTACCATGCCAAAATGGATGAGAGAAAGGTTTTAAATGAAATTTCATGATAGAGGAAGATGGTTAGAAGTCGTAACTAAGAGGATCAATCTCAAAAAAAAGGGCATGATTTTCTCATACAGTAACGAAATGGAAAAATTTCAAATGTTCTAGAAAGCTAGGAAGGAGACATACAAAACCCAAATTTTTTTTTAGAATATTTAGAGAAATGAAGGAGCAGTGATAGATAGAGAGTGTTGGGTTTGTAGTGAAACTTGGCATATTTGTTCTTAATCTTGTCTATAGATGATTGTGGTTGTAGATGGAGCTTATATGGAGAATTAAATGTGTGCCTTTTTAGGCTTTTTTCTGGTAATAAAGATTATAGTAGTATACTTGAAATATTCATTCATGGGTTTTTGTTAATGAAGAGTTTGGGTTCCCTACTTGTCGTTTGCCAATAGCTTTGAATATTGAATATGAAATAGATGACTTGCATAAATCTTGTTGTTTTCTACATGAGTTTTTGAATCTTATTTCAGTGGGAATTTTCTATGGTTTTAATTAAGTGAATGTGCATAAATTTGGAGTTTGAGAAGTTGGATTGATTAGGCTGTAAGATTGGGTGGCCTGATAAGGTTCCCTAGTCTTAACTGCATCATTTTATCTAACCACCAGAAGGCATGAAAAAATATTCTTCTAACCCCCATCATACATGAGCATTAATGATTCATGGGTTTGAGTGTAATAATTAGTGAAAATTCCCATGAAATTTGTTGAAATCATGTCCTAGAAGTTACATTCTGAATAGAAGGGGGTTTGTAAACAATACCTAAGGTATGGGTATCCTTTTTCTTCTTGGATCCATAAAAAATGTATTTAAATCCTTTTAGAAGCTTCCTTGGGTCAAAATTTGGTAGTTGCAGGTATTAATGGCATTACAAATTGGTAGGTGGAAGAGTTCATTCCTTCTAGAGTTTCTTGTAGCTTATCGATAGGGTATCATCCTATCACTAACTCCAATGCCCTACTATCACATAACCATTAGACATCAGGCCTCGAACCTCCTTAATACCATCTACCATTTACAAATGGGATGGGAGTATGAAACATCTCAATAGTCCAAAAAAAGGACGTAGTGGGAAAAGGATAGATGTTAGACTATTGTGGAGTTGAGGAAAATTGAGAAGGAATGCTTAGAAGGGATGAGGGAAAGGGGTAAAATCAACAAGGGAAAGATATCTAGAAATTTGGAATTAGGAAGAAGCTTAATCTGGTACCATGTTAAGAGGAAGGCTGAAAGTTTGACATGTCACATAGAGGAATTAGAGGAAAATCAGGTTTCAAGGGGAATGGATGTAAAGATGAACCCAAAAATATGAAAAAAAAAAGATAGCAACATGAGGAGACTTAATGAATGTATCAGGGATTAGAGAAGTGAGGAAACAAGGGAAAAGGGATGCAAGTAAAGGGTAACCTAAAACCTCGACAGTTGATAACAAGGACTTAAGAAAATTTAAAATAGGGCTTTAATAGGTTTTTGGAGCAGCGGTGGTTGGAGAAGAGAGGTGCTGGAAAAAGGGGATGACTTAAGGTTCGACCTCAATGATGAGTTTGACAAAGGGAATGGATAGAAGAATAAATTTTAAATTCTAAGAGTTAGGCTTTGGGGATTAGGAAGAATTCGTACCACATGTTGAAAATGGTAGGAGAGTAAGGGAAATCCTAGTGGCCTAAAAGACCAAAAACATCAACACTTATCTATTTTTATAAGGTTTCTAAGTGAGGCTTTAGGAGTGTTAAGAATGTAATGTAGGGAATGCTACTCCCAAAACTTTGACAAAGAAACAAACACACCCCTTAGCTGATTTTAAAAGTATTGGAGAATCAGGATAAATAGGGAAGGTATGCAAGTATGAGCAACTCTAAAACTCCAACATTAACAATTTTCACACTTAGCCAATTTTAGATTTTTCAACTTGGACAACTGACTAAAACATGAAAAGGGAGAAGCAACTCAAAATCTAAAGGAACAAATTCATACAAGATGACCCATTTAGGATTTCTCAAGCCGATTATCATCAATGGGAAATCAAAGGAAAAATGCAAGCCTTTAGAGAATAATCAAGAAAAATGAGATACAATAAAATGGGGTGCCAATAGAATAATTAAGCTATGTATTTAGGGTTATATAAACTTAAATTTGGACTTTTAACCTTTTACAAAAAATAGCATGTGATATAATATCTTCGCCTAAGTGATACCATTTATAATTTATTTTTTAATATTAAAATGGTAGAGAAAATACACATAGATTAAACCATTTTTACATATTAGCTAATAAAATGATATATCAATTTCTCTAGGACTATAATTCTTTACATTGCACTATATTTATAAAAGCTTATTTCCCTTAACCACCTGACAACTACCTATTCAACCTCCATATGGGAAAGTAAATCCCAGTTAATTAATAACATTAATTTATATATGAACTCATATTTTTTAGCATATGTGAACATGTTAATATATATTATTTACTTATCTAACCTATACATTATATATGTAGTATTAATTATAATAGTCTAACATTATATCAATCAAAATAAAGGATGGAGCACTGAATGGACTAAACACATCATACCACCTAAAATTTTGATGAAGCACCTCAACCAAATCTTTCACTCACCCAACAAACACCTAATTGATCGCATCAACAAATTTCCTTACTATCAAACTCTGCAAATCCTCTATACCACATGAGAAAACAAATCCAACCTCCATGCACAATGAGAGAGAAACATTTTTTTAGAGTGTCTATCTCTCCTCAAGTGTACAAAAATAATAAAACCAATGTAGATAGACTAACCCCTCCTATTTTAGAGGTTATATTTCCACAAAATGAGTAAGTTTATATACACTAGGCCCACCTATTTTAGAGGTTACACTATCCATAAATATTATCATGCCCCTAGTTACTCCAATAAGGGACACAAATGTGGTAACTTTTTTCAAACAATCTTCCATCTTAGACCAAGAAGCTAGTGTGAGATAAGAAAATTTATCTAGCATATATTCTCTCTAGCCTCACCATTAACACTCCTTAGTCCTTAACAAAGATATTCCTCCTTAGTATCATGGTGGGGAGAGTCTTCCCTATGTAGTACAAAACCACAACCTTATATATTGCTTCTAATGGCAACAAATATTTTATCTTTCTTCAAATTTACATTAATTATATTCTTAGTATGTTGAATGAAATTTATTTGAAAATGTTCATTTTTTTACAATAATATAAAGGTAATTTCTTTAGTAATCAAATGGTTTTTATTAACTCTACTTTATTTAAATCAATGATTAAATAAATCATAGTTTTCAAACTTGGATTGATTTTGTTTAATGTAAATACAAAATTATCAAAACATGGAGGTATAGTACTCAATAAAAGTTCTTTTGTGTTATCATTCAATTATAAAATTAATGCTAGCAATTTGATTGTGAAGAGATAAAATGTATTGATGTGTTGAATAAATGTTTTATTTGCATTCATCTTCAATCCAAAGTTTCTATTTGATTGACATCTTGGAACTAGAAGCTTGATAGACAAATCGTGTCTTGAACATCTTATATTTATTTTGAGGTCTTTATAAGGTCAATGTAATGAAAGTATGCATCTGATAATCTATGTCCAACTAGTATTGTTGCTTTGTGGTCTTTGACTATCCATTTTGCAGCCTCGTCTATGTCTTATGAATTTTTTATTTCCGATGACAATATCCCATGAGCCATTTTCAGTTAGTATCAACTTCACCTTTATTTTCCATGTATGAAAATTGCGGTTTTCAAGCTTATTACTATGTGATTTTTCCATGATTAAAAACCCTTTTCTCCAAATTAAATAATAATGTAAACTAGAAGCTTCTTTCATATGAACCAATTTAATATAACCTTATTCATCCATAGTATTATTCACCCTTATCTCTCCAATTAAAAATAAATAAAATATTATATATATTTAAACTTCGAAATATACCATACATCTCATTTCATGTCATTTACCTTAAATCCAATGCAATATTCACCAAAAAAAACCATGACTTCATGCAAATTACCATGGCCCCTTTAATGACTTAGCACTTTGGAATAAATACAATAATAAAGCATATATGTAATTGTATTTAAAGTAGATTGTACTTGATTGTGCAAGGAACAATAAGAGTAGAGAATTGAGTACATCCACAAAGGAGATAAGTGTAAGAGTCCAACAAAGATTCAAAGGTGTTGTAATTTATTAAACATGTCACTTGATCTATATCATTGGTCCATTACAAAAATTATTATAGGTTGTGTGATGGAATTATCTAAATCACTTATCAACAATAAACATATAAATATATATGTAATTATATCTACGTTAAAATTTACCTAATTGTGTAAGGAACAATGAGAGTAGAGAATAGAGTACATCCACAAAGGAGATAAGTGTAAGAGTCCATCAGAGATTCAAAGGTGTAGTAATTTGGTAAACATGTCACTTGATCTATGTCATTAATCCATTACAAATATTATTATAGGTTTTGTGTGGAATCATATAAATCACTTATCAATGCATCAAGGCTTGTTTCTTGCATTGTAGAAATTAAATATCTAGAAAATAGACAATGTAACCACAAACTTCATAATTAGAAATGAAATCAAAATAATAAATTTCTATTATAAATCACTTGCAAACTTCACAACAACAAAAATGGAATTCATAATGAAAATTCAAACTATAAAACAAAACCAAGTTACCAAATGAACTCCATTGATAAGATAGATATGCTAAAGTGGACGAGATGTAGTTGCTCAAAATCTCTGTAGCATGTACCTATTGAAGATGATTGATTCATTTGCTTAGGATAATGTGTCAATTTATATATTCTTAGTAGGGAGGATGGACAATCAAGATTCAAGGATGAGATCTATGGTGGAGATTGAATTAGAATACTTTCTTAGGATCATGGAGAAAATGGATGGTTTGGATTTAATTTGTTTTAAATGAATGGATAAGATTGCATTTACTAAAAATAATATTTTTTTACAACCATAAAAATTGGGAAGGAAATTTATGTATTTCTAGAAATGGTGGGGGGAATATAAGTAAACTAAATAATAAAATATTATTTAATTTAATTACTCATGTGAGGTGGAAATTGTAGTAGTTAAATAATAATATTATTTAATAAGATGTCAGGTAGAAATTAAGGTAACTAAATAATAATACTTTTTAATTAGCTGCGACATTGGGTTAGACTAACTAAATAATATTTATTTAATTAGTTGGTTATGGATTAGATTAATTAAATAATATAATTATTTGATTAATTAGTGGCAATGAAAGGTTACTATGGAATGATGTTAAGATAACTTTGTGTCCACATTTTTCCCCTCTTCAAGATGATGTTGCAACTAGAAAAATAAATTTACCATTTCTTGAAGAAAGATAAATATAGGAATTTGGTGGGATGGAACTAGTAGTAGGATGTCTTGGTCATTTAGAGGAAATAAGGTTAGTAAATGGGTTAGGGATACCCTCTCAAGAGAATAGTGGGTTGATAGGGCCTAGATGGCTTATCAAAAGGAGAACTAGGCCCAAAGTGACAAAATATGGATGGGGCTTGAAGAGATAGGGAGAAGGGGGGACAGTTGGATGTATGAATATTAGGATGTGAGAAAAGGAAGAGATGATATTAATAAATATTAGGATGACAATGAGGATAATCAAGGTGAGCTATTAGGTGACAAGGATGGTGAATTTTGTGAAGAATTAATGTGATGAAAATTGGATGTAGCTATACACTAGATTTATAGTGAGATATTGATGTTTAATATATAAATATTGGCATATTTCTTTCATTAAGTATGTGAACTTATTTTTGAGTTTCTAGTACTAGTGAGTTTGCATGTATATTTATTTTCAATATTTTGTTATACTAATCACTCTCAAACACCTCTACTCACTACTAAAATAGGATAAATTTTATTATACTTATATTCAATTTTTCTTATTCGATTAGATAAATAAAATATTAATTTAATCCATAACAAAGTAATAAGCAATGTTTTCTAATATATCTAAGTGTATTTAAATAATTAAGAGTTATGTTAATTTCCTACATGAATTATTATTATTATTTATATTAGAGATTGTTACCAAAAGAAAACCAAGAGAACATGTATAATGTGAGGTGCATAGCACCAAGTCTGTCTGGTCCAAATTGAACCAAAATTAAGAGCCACTATTAGGGAGCACCCCATCAAAATCAAAAGTCATCAAATGAGAATCTTAAGCATTAATTACAAAGGATCTTACTAGTTTAGAAGACAAGAGAGATAAAAACATAACAAATTAGATTAATATATCTTACTCCCAATAATACTTTTGATTATTGTCATTTTCATAATAATCCACTTTAAACGTGCCAATAACTAAAAATACTTAATCCTCTAGTGCCAAATATTATGTTTTTTTATGTTTCTCCTCATGTTCATTTCTTCCTCTTTAATTGTTTTAATAACTTTGTTCTTATCGATATGATCTTTAAGAAGTTGGAGCTCCTTCTCATCCAATTTATCCTTGTCCTATAGCCAAAACTAGGCACTAATAATATCCTTTTTATAGACCAAGGTATGTCCCTCTTTCAAAATTATCATGAACCTATTCTTGGGGATTTACATAATTATAGAAACCTACCACATGATATTGAAAAGGTAAGCTCATAATAAGATTCGGTAAGTATCCTTCTTCCTTGAAAAATATCATCATTTCCTTCTTTCTATATATGTCATAGAATTTCATTAGTAAGAAAAAACAAAAACTTACTAAGCTCAATTGAGAAGGATATAACATAACTAAAACAATTTCAACCCAGTTGAAACCCTCTCTATTGTCCCAACTCAGACTGTTACCTAGAAAAATAGACCAAATATTGAAAATAAAATGACACTCTAGATAGAGATGTTCAAAGGACCTAGCTTTATAACAAAGACTACAAGAATGAATTGGGAAACCAACATTATTAACACCATTAAAAACGACTGGATTTTCTAACATAAGCATTGGTCTAAAGCATATATTTTTAGGCTCACTAGGAGAGGACCACAATGAATTAAGGAAATGTGATAACTCTTCATCAAAGAGACTAAGACTCTAGGTTTGTTTAATATTACTCAAGATTTCACATGAGCTAGCTAGTAAGATATATAATTTTTTTAGGTCATTTTACTAAACACAATTTCATCCCTACATTAGATATTTCTCATAATAAATATCATTATTTTATAATGCACTAAGAGAATATAGAGTATTTAAAAATATAGTACAATATTCTAAAAATGATATTTGACAAATTAGGAACCTTAAAAAAATTTAAATATAGTAGAATTTTTAGGGAGCTGATATAGTAAAACCACTTGCACAATTCACAAATGAAAATGCAAGTACACTAATGTCTAAGTGCATTGTCATCCTCATACATAGGGGGACTAATCTATAAATTAAAATGCAAGTACACTAATGTCTAAGTGCATTGTCATCCTCATACATGGGGGGACTAATTCTATGCATGAACATGGAGAACTAAAAATAAAAAATCAAACATGCAAAATATAAATCATGAAATGACAACTAAAACATAAAATATATTAGGATTACTTATATTGCTTGAGCTAAAATGTATGAAATACAAATAGAATCTAAGTAAATATAAGATATGTAATCAAGATATAAGAGTGCAAATCCTATGTGTAATAAATTCACTAATGATACTAGGTATAGCTAGATAAAGAGAAGGGTTGAATTCTTGGAAGCTTGTTGAAATAGTCAAGCCTAAAATATGATCTTTCTACCTCTATGAGAAATCATAAAAATATTTGATCGGATTGATGTGTGCTCTTAATCCTAAGTGTGTCTAGAATTAAAATATTAATGGTATAATAATCTATGATTATTAAGTACTCAAGTCTACAAAGGTATTAATATTATAATGTATATGAGGATAATTTTGAAGATATGGATTCACTTAGAAATTTTTCAGTAAAATGAAAGAAATTGAAATAACATGAATACACTTTAGAAGAAACTATTCTTACTTCATGAGAAGAAAATAGGACATAATTCCAACATAGAAACTCATAAAGTATATAGTAAGAGGTTAATAAAATTAGATCTCAAGAGATAAGTTGTGCCTAGACATTTTATTAAAGATTCAAAGAGAAATAATAACAAAAGAGCTTGGAAAAAAATGAAAATAATTATACTAGCATGGAAACTCAACAACAAAGAAATAATTCTATCCAAAGAGAGAATTTTTAGTCTGAGAAGTTATAGTTCAAAGAAAAAAAATTAAAATATTGGATTCTTTTTGTTTCCAACCCTTATACTTATTTCTTAGAGTGACTTTTACAAGAGGTTAGGGAAAGCTAGGGATGTTGATATTCACAAATACAAAGGTGGTAAATGGAAAAAGATACATTACAACCAAAACCAACAATCAAATGGTTAAGTTGATGATAGTGATACCAATGGAGCTGTCACTAGGTGGAGCTGATGTTGTGGGTGGTGTTGCAGGTAAGGTGTTTTCAAATTTTTTGAAGGCTTGAAGCCCTGTTCCTGGGGCTGGCATTAATGGTGGAGGTCAGGCTGACGTTAGAGGGGTGTCATATAGTTGTCAAATGGATGGGACTACTTGTGGGTCCTCTTCATTGGATAAATCAAAAGGTCTCCCTATCTCTGGCACTCTGGGCCCTGATGGTACTTCTCTGGGCTTGGTGGGGTCTCTTTTTGTGGCTCCCGAGGCCTCTGTTGTTTCTGGGGTTGTGCAAAAAGTTGTTGATGCTTCATTAGAGGAAAAGACTTGGTCAAAGCTATTTGGTTCAAAGCTTAAGGAGAAGAGTTCCTCGCCTTCGGTGGAATTCTTTGCTAACCCTTTCTCTAGTGAGTATATTGTTTCTATGTTAGATTGTATTATTGATAGGCACATTTTGTCAATGGAGCAATCGTTGGTGGAAATTTTTTTGGGGCCCCGTCCCAATATAGACTTGGTCTAAAACCTGTCCAAGAATTGATGGAATCTAAAAGGATAGGTTGAAGTGGTGGCTCTTGCTATGGGCTTCTTCTCTTTTTCGTTCTCTTGTGAGGAATATCTATTGAAGGTCTTGGTGGGGTGACCTTGGCTTACTAGAAAATATACTCTAGTGCTAAAGAAATGGGAGGTAGGATTCTCCCTGAGTTCTTGCTCCTTTGATTCGGCCCCTGTGTAGGTCCGCCTGCCAAGGCTTCTGCTTGAATTTTGGCATGATCAAGTTTTCAAAGGTATTGTGTCTACCTTCGGGTGTTTGTTATCTATTGATCATTTTACTACTTCTAGGCGTTGATTGGTCTATGCTTGGTTGTGTGTGATTTTGGATCAAGCTTTGGATCTTCCGACCTCTATCAAGGTTAATTCTAATTTGGGACTAGGAGTAGGGGATTGAGTTTGAGTATATCCCACTTTCCTATTTTCATTGCAAGAAGGTGGGTCACTAGGCAAAGAAGTGTCCTATGAAGCCTAAGGTGCCCTCCAAAAAGGTCTCGGCCCCTAGGTCGACGAATTTACCAGCCAAAGTGTGGAAGGAGGTTGGGAGGTGCAATGATTCTGGGGGGTGTTGAGTTCAATTGAGCCTCTAGTGGATTCTGGGATTGAAGGCGAACCTTTGGGTGTTTCAGTTTCAGATGTTGGAGTGGATTCTAGGATTGAAGGCCAACCTTTGGGTGTTTCAGTTTCGGATGCTGGAGTGGATTCTGGTGTCAAATATGAGGCTCTTATTAAGAGTGATCTTGGCTCTACCTTGGAGTCTGTTGGGACCAGCCCCATTATGGATGTTATTTCTGAGGAGGTTGAGTTGAAGGCTTTTTTTGAAGAGGAGTTTGCTTTGGTTTGGTGGAGGAGGCATGTGACAAGTCTTTGGCTCTTGTGGTTGTTGAACCCGAGAAGGTGACCCCTCTGAAGATGGTTTCAAATGCTTTTTTGGCGGCGTCCAAGGAGGATTCTATTGTGTCTAATTCTATTATGGAGGGACCATTTGTGGCCCCAGAGGTGATGTCCTTTGGAGATTCGGTGGTGGAGCCTATTGTTTCAGAGAAAGATTTAGCGCTCACCTCTTCCAGTCAAAGTTTGTAGTGATTCTCTAGGAGAGGAGACTAGGGATCCTATTCCCTCTACTTCAAAATATTGGAATAGGAAGACAAATACTCCTTTGATGGGAATGGATATGAGGAACCAGTTGAGGATTGTGGTGAGGAACCCAGAGGTCGAGGAAGACCTTTACATAAAATATGGGAGAAGGAGACCAAGCTTGATATTGTTGATGGGTCACAGGCTACTCTGCTTGAGATGGGCCTTAAGGGCCCCTCGCAGAACCTTTTATGAAGATCCTCTCCTGGAACATTTGAGGATTGAATAATCCTCACAAACAGGATCTTCTTGCAAATCTTGTGAGAGATCACCATCCTGATATCATTTAGATTCAAGAGACTAAGATGGGGGTTGAGAAGGTTGAAAAAATAAAGAATATATTTTTCAAGGATTGTGGCTTTTAGGCATTTGACTGTGATGGGGCCTCTAGTGGGGTGGAAATTTTTTAGAATCCTAAGGTGGTTTTGGGATATGCTTTGTTTGATTTTTATAACCACGTGGCTACTTCTTTTTCTTGTCCCAGATATAAGTTCTCATGGGTGATTTCTAACATCTATTCTCCTAGTTCGAAATGTGCTCAAAAGAATTTTTGGGGGAGTATGCAAACTTTTAAATCGTAATTATTTTTTAGAATTGGCTAGTTATGGGGGACTTCAATATCCCGCTTAATGATGTTGATAAGTTTGGGGGCTCCCAGGTTGCGAAAGATAGTCACTTTGATCTCATGAACTTCATCAATGATAATGTGTTGCTGGATTTGGATTTGTGTGGTGCATCCTATACCTAGTCCAATAGGCATGGTGGGGATACTCTTATTTAGGTTAAGCTGGATTAGGCTTTGATTTCTCCTGATTGGTTGCAATCTTATTCCTGCTCCCTCTTGGCCCTTACTAGACTTGGCTCGGATCACTTCCCTATATCTTTGAATTTTGATCTTTTGGGTCATAAAAAGTCTTTCCCGTTCAGATTTTAAAAATGTGGACTAGCCACCCAGAGTTGTGTTTCAGAATTGTTGATTGGTGGAACATTAATGTTGACAGCTCTGCTATGTATAAAGCTGCTAAGAGGCTTGCTTATGTTAAGTAGAACTTGATCCAATGGAATAAATCCTCTTTTGGGAATATCTTTAAGGAGAAATCAGAGCTTAAGGCTAAACTGGACACCTTGCAGCAGAGAATGCAGGTCAGTGGGAATGATTTGTCACTTTTTTAGGAGGAAAGTGTCCTTTTAGCCAACTTGTACAACATTGTGGCTAAGGAGGAGGAGTTCTAGAAGCAAAAGTCTAGAGCAATTTGGCTTTAGAGTGGGGATAAAAATACTTGTTTATGCCACCTTATGACTTTGAAGCATAGATCCTCTAATAGGATATCCAAAATTGTTGTCGGTAATAACTCTGTTGAAGAGGATGGCGATATAAGGTCTATTTTTTGGTCATTCTTTGATGAGTTTCTTTAGGAAGATCTCCCTCTTGATCCTATTTGTCAGTAGGGCTTTCTTAATGTTATCCCTAATTTGGTGATGGAGGAGGAGAATAGGGGGCTTGTCTGGTATTCCTTCTTATGAGGAAATTAAAAAGGTTGTGTTCTCTTTTGAGAACAAATCTCCTGGGCCGAATGGGTTCCCAATGTTATTCTTCCAGTCTTATTGGGATATTATTGCTAAGGATGTTATCAATGCTACTAAAGAGTTTTTTGGTAGTAGGCAACTTAAGGAATTGATTCGACGTTTATTGTGCTTATCCCTAAGAAGCTTGGGGCAACCTATTTTTGTGATTTCAGGCCCATCAGTCTTTGTAACTATTCATAAGATTTTTCTAAAGTTTTGGCCTCTAGGTTGCAAAGGGTCCTTCCTAGGATTATTTCTCCTCAATAGAAAGGTTTTTCTCTAGGAAGGAAGATTTTAGATTTGTTGCTCACGATACATGAGAATATTCACTCTCTTAAGGTTAATAAGAAGCCTAGGCTTTTTTTGAAATGGATTTCATGAAAGCCTATGATCGAGTGAACTGGTAGTTTTTATGCAACATCCTGAAGGTGTTTGGATTCTCGGATCGAGTTATGCAACTGGTTGGTCAATTAATCTCTTTTTCCTCCTTTTTTGGTCTTGGTGAATGGGTCACCTTCTGCCTTCTTTAGAAGTTCTCATGGGCTGCGACAAGGGGATCCTATTTCCCCTTTTCTTTTTATCATTATGGTGGAGTCTTTGGGTAGATTTTTTCTTCAGACGGTTTCTAATGGAGTCTTCAAATGCCTTTATCCTTCTTCGCATCAGCTTTGTTGTTCACATCAAGAATTTTTTTATGATATTGTTATTCGTGTTGAGGCATTGGTTGCTGCATCTAAATCTATCTGTCTTATTCTTCAATAGTATGAGGTAGCTTCTGGTCAAAAGGTGAATTTTCCTAAAAGCATTGTATTCTTTCTTAATACTCTAGAACATCACCCATTGAGGATTGCTAGTATTTTGGAATGTGGCATTGGGGATCTTCCTTCTACTTATTTAGGGCTTCCTCTATGTTCTAATGGGGTTCCAGACTCCTTTTGGAATGGATTTATTGATACATTTAACTAAAAAATGGTTGGATGGAAGGGTGCTGTTTTAAGCCAAGCAAGTAAAATTCAGTTAATTAAGTCAACTTTGTAGAATCTTTCGGTTTATGCTTTAAGCCTATTTCAGATACCTAGAAGGTTTTGGGAGAGGATTGAGAGTATCTAGAAAAGGTTTATGTGGTTTAGTGTGGAGGAGAAGAAAAGGTTACATTTGTTGTCCTGGGATGAGATTTGCAAGTCGAAAGTTCAAGGTGGCTTAGGCTTGCGTAAGTTGAAAGACTTTAATTCTTCCCTTATTGCGAAGCAGCTATGGAATTTGCTTCAAAATGGTAAGGAATGGACTGCTATTTTTTCTTTGAAATATTTGAGGGGGGTGGATAAGTTTAGAGATCTGTTGGGGGAGTCCCTCCTTAGGGGTCGGACCTTTGAAATTTCATGTTGAAAGCTCGTCCCATTATTGTTGTTGGTCTGCGGTGGGTGTTTAGGAATGGTAGGAGGATCTTGTTTTGGGATGATTGGTGGATTGGGCATGGAATGTTGAAGGATGAACCTTGGGTGGCCCCTTTCACAAACTTTTTTTTCAAGGAATGGGGCCCTCTTGTGTCTAATTATATCTTTCAAGGTAAGTGGATTAGAATTGATTGGGTTAACAGAGATTCAGAACCCCTTTTTTTGTTCATATCTCATATTCGCATTCCTACTTCCTCTTTTGATGACTCTATGGTGTGGAGGTTTGCTCCTAATCATTATTTTTCAGTGGCTTCGGCCTTCTCTTTTTAGACTCGGGTTGTCATTCCCCCTTCCTTTTGGGGTTGACTATGGAATGTGAAGCTTTTACCTAAAATTAATATATTCTTCTGGCTTCTCTGTCAAGATAAGTTCTTGACTCTTAATAATCTTGCGAGAAGGGAAATGGCTATGCCGAACAGATGCTTCTTGTGTAAAGAATTTGTTGAGGATTGTTATCATCTTTTGGCCAGTTGTAGTTTCACTTGGGATGTTTGGGCTCATATTTTTTAGAGGTGGGAGATTTCTTGGGTGTTTCCTGCTTCTATATTGGAAATCTGGTTTCAATGGGCGGCCCCCTCTCAAAATCCAACTCTATCGATGCTTTGGTCTTTTATCTTTCCACATGTGACGTGGGGAGTGTGGAAGGAATGAAATAACTATGTTTTATGTCAGTTGGAGCTGCCCCCTTCAAGGCTGGCTTTCAAAATTTGAGGCCATAAAGGAAAATTTTCTCTCTAAATGCTCAATGTTGCCTACTTTGGGACCTAAGGTTGTTGTTTCCAATTATAATTTTCTTGTGGGAAACCATTGGAATCTCTCTTGTGATCCTTTTATTTTGGTGAAGAAGATTAAGGCCTCGAGGGAGGGGGTTCGATGGAAAGCTCCTTCTCGAGGCTGGTTCAAAGTTAACTTTGATGGTGTTGTTAAGGGGAATCTGAGACCTGTTGGTTGTGGGGGAGTGTTACGTGATGAGAATGGTGGGTTTGTCTCTGTAGTGGCACTCCCTTTGGGAATCTAGACAAACCACTTTGTAGAGGCAACAATAGCCTATCATGGCCTCTTATTGGCTAGAGAAGTAGGGGTTACTAAACTATGGTTAGAATGGGATTCCCTTAATATAATAAATTGTCTCCTAAAGATTAATCTACCTTTGTGGTCTATAGCTCATCTGATTAATGATGTTATTTCTATCATTAACTCTTTTGTTGAGGTGAGAATTACTCACATTTTTTGAGAGGCTAACTCGTTTGCTAATGGGTTAGCTAATTTAGGAGTGATGGATCATAATTATTGGAATACTTATGATTCAATGCCTCTTAATCTTCAAAATATTTCTAATTATGACTAGTTGTCATGTAAAGGAAGTGGTTAAGAGGGGAGAAAGGTTATTTTATTCCTTACTCGACTAGCTTTTGCACATTGAGTTATGTGCTTGCTCGGATAATTATTGCATTCTAGATGATTTTGAGATCATGGGCTAGGAGTTGAGGTGGGGCAGTACTTGGTTTGATAGGCTCACAAGTATTGTGGGTATATTTTTCATTTCCTTGTGGTTTGTTTGCTTAACTCTATATGTGTAGAAGAAAAAAGAGTTGGTTGTGAATAGTTTGTTGCATTTTTCCATGGGAGGGGCTTGTTACAGAGTGGAGTCGAGCTCTTGTGAAGAATTTTGGGGTAACAACCCCATCTGGGAGAATTTGGAGAAGGGTGGTGTTGAACCATATTTTTTAAGGCTTCACGGTTCTAACCCTGAGGTGATGGAGGCTTTTGTTAATGGTTGGAACAATAGGGTCTTGTGCTATCAAGGTGTGGAATTCAATATCATAGAGGATTTAATCACAGAGGTGACTAGTCTTCCTTCGAAGGGCAGGAAATTTTATAGGGACCAAGTTGCGGCCAAGAAGGCCTTAGTAAATTTCTTCAAAGGTTCAAATAAGAAGAAGAAGCTCGGGTTCATTGGAAGTGGTGGGTATTCCCGTAAATTTATTAAGCCACTATGGAGGGGCATTGCTCTAGAAGTTATGCAGTTCTTCACTCTAGAAGGTAGGTTCTTTGTTATATATGGCTATCATTTCATGCTTTTGAATCACTTTTGCCACAACTCTTAGGTTTCATTTCCTTTTTACCTCCTTTTTTCTATGGAAACCAGTATAGAGGATCATAGGAAGAACCCTAGGAAGGCTATTCTTCATGAAGGCCTTATGAATCTTATCTTTGATCATATTAAGTTGAAGGTGTTACCGGTTATCCCTAAGCTTCTTGCTCGTAAAAAGGGTGGAAAAAATAGTGGTTATGAAACTAATGAGTCGACTGAGGAGTGGGAAGGGAACTCTGAGAAAGATGACTCTGTTTATGAGGAACCTTCGAAGGATGAGGGTGAGTCTGTGGATGAATCTGAAGACTCAAAATCATGGTCTAAGGGCTAGGAAATAGATAATGAAATGAGGGAGGTTGTTGTTCCTTTAGTGAAAAAGAATGTGAAGGGGAAGAAAAAATGCCCTAAGAAGGGGAAGCATATTGTTAAGAAAAGTATGGAGGATTTTAAATCTTTGGAGGACTTCCATGTTCCATATTTTAAAGGGGATCCAAGTGATGGTATTAAGGGAAATGAGCAGTCAATGGCATATAATGGGCAAGAGAATGAGGGTTTTGTGAATTCTAAGGTGGCTGGTCCTAGCCAGGATGATCTTAAATCCCTTGTTGGTATCAATGTTGAGTAGGCTAAGCAAGTTGATGTTAAGGTGGAGCAGCTTGAAATTATGGCTAATTTGGCAAAGATTCCTAATGAGAATGTTGAACTAATCAATTGGGAGGAGATTAATATGGACCTATTTTGTAGAATGGCAGAGGATGATACTCGTAACTTTCTCTCTCTTGTGAAGTGGCTCTTCTCAAAAGTGAAGGAGCTTAATTTGAAGCTTAAAAACTGGCTTGTGTGGTGATAGTTGATTGCAACCAGAAGGAATGGACGGTGAAAGGAAAGGTTAAGAAAATGAATATTATTCTTGAAAAACTAGTTGTGGATGCCGATAGGCTTGGTAGAAGCCATGAGGAAAGGTTGACTACCCTGGAAATTGTTGTTCAAAGGATCAATGAGGAACCGTTTGTGAGTATGGAGGAAAGACTTAGGAAGATCAGTAATGACTTGCAGACGGTGGTTAGAATCAGTAATCAATCCCTGACATCTAGTGCCAAGGGCACGTCTATTCTAAATGACAAAGCTATTAAATGGACTAGCTAGCCTTTGGATTTGGATGAACATGAGATGACCATTGTTGAGGTTAACTGCATGAACCTAGAGGAGAAGACCAATGATATTGGCCCTGGTGAGGTGAAGAATTTGGAGGCTAGTCCTTTCTTGCGTACGAGGAGCAAGACTAACAAAAGGGCTACCATTATGTTTGAGGAGCTCCAGGATGTGGTCAAGATGCAAGACAGGATCATTGCTGAAAATATGGACTCAACCGATGTTCTTGATAAAATGTTGTATTTTTTTGCTAATGTTTTTGGTTGTCCATCCTTTGTGTTGATGTTTTATTGTAGGTGTGCTAACGGGTTCTCTAGTCTTATCTTTTTTCAGTCTTTTGTTTTTTGTGGGCTGCGGGTTTTAATGTTTCTTTCTTGCTAGTAGCTTTTTCTCCATTGTAAAGGGTGTTGGGGCCCCTTCAAAACCTGCTTTTCCTAATAAAAAACAATCAAATGGTTACACAAAAAAAAAAATTTAAAATTAAAATTTTGTAAATGACAACATCA